>OZ026623.1:17740103-17770103 GCA_964020975.1 Hermodice carunculata | reverse complement strand
TTGACGGCCAAATGCATACTGACTTCCATAATAGGATGAAATTCAGGATCAGATTAAACTCTTAGTGAATACGGCCTCCTGGTGTACATAATCATATCATAATTCTGTGTTTGGTGAAAAAGCTTAAAAAAGTTGAAGCGCTGTGTACAGATTGTTCTTTTTAAACAGTTCTGAACTGTTGTTTAAAACTTGTACGTGCTCGGTCCACTGCCTTTAAACAATTCCATTTCCTGTAAACATTATATCATTGCATATAAACATTAGTAGAGGTGGAAGACAAGTTTGACATTTTGTCTGTCATCACGGTTAGATTAACTGTCAAAATCGTCACCATGTCTCAGCAGCTGTTTCACATGCGTTTGAGAATCATTTGCCTCCAAAGACAACTAGCCATCTGCAACGACTTGACGCAAGCATCAGCCAAACGTTTAAACTTTGCGGATATATATTTTTGCACACTTTGCATCGTTCTCAAGTAGGCATGTACATTCAAGTATGACAATTCAATTATTTGCTCTTCTTGTCATCATCATCATCATCATCATCATCATCATCATCATCATCATCATCATCATCATCATCATCATTGTTGGATAAATATAGAGGTAACATATTATATCCATATTTTTTTTGAAAGGTCCAACACAGAAATAATTTGTATACATTTTCTTCTTTATTCAAGTTTATCAAACATGCAACACGTCCCAGTACCAATGTAGCAATGGGAGATGTATTCCAGCAGCTAAGCGGTGCAATTTTGAAAATGACTGTCTCGATATATCAGACGAGGATATGTGCGGTAAGTCAGTGTTCATAGCAGCACGTGAGGCACCGCTTCGCTGCTCAACTACCCCCCCCCCCGGGGGGGGGGGGTGCAAACTGCCAGCTCCTCTCCTTTATCTGAATTTGAGATACGAATATCCTTCGAAGTATAGGTTTTTGACAGTCAAGTTACTAAACAAGATATGGAGATGACAAACATCAATATAGTTTGGAACACACTGGTCCCAAGAAGTAAATAACTTGAAAACCACCTTTTCAAATATTCTTTAACCATAAACGTGTGCTTACAGTGATGTTGGTAAAGTGTGCACTGGAATTACCTGTTTTTTCTTTGTCGGCATGCAGTGCCAATAAATCACAACTCGTTTTAACCGTGTGCATGCATCATTGACACTCATACATGCACGTCCCTCCTTGCCTTCGCAGTAAAACTCCATTGGTCTGAAAGATAATGCACTAATATTTGTACCGGAAATGAGTGATCGTCGTTGCTACCAGAACCTATTATAAAAGATTATTTGCTGTATAAACTCTGTATTTTTCCAGATGAATATGGCATGGCTGTTGCATTTAATTGCTATGACGGGTCATCTCTTCCACGGAGATACATGTGTGATGGCATTGCCAGTTGCCCCAGTGATCCACCAGAGGACGAAGACTTCGAAATATGTATGCACAGCAGAATATCCCAGAATGCATATACAGCATTATAGCGACCTCGCTTTCAAGAACTTGCAAGCGGTTTTAAAGCATCCTAGCCGGCGAGGTCTGCTTCACGCATGTAACTTGCCTCACGCTCAAGCACGCAGCTCCCTTTGAGGCATGCCTCGCCGTGAAACATACCTCGCGGAACCAGAGCCGCAAGATAGTATCAAATACTGGTACCCCAACAAAAAAAAAATTAGAAGGTGTACGCCTGAAGGCAGGGCGATCATTAGACCCATGGTAGGGTTCACTATTGACAAAATTCATCGGAATCGGGGGAAAGCTTTCATACATCAAGACAATTATAAAATGTGATTAGCAGCAGATATAAAAAATGACACGGGCAAATATACAGACCAGCGCTCTCACATAGAATGCTGTTTCCCTTTATGTAATAGGTACCTCGTGCAAACAGTGTAACGGGGAATGTATAAATGTTGAGACAGAGAAGAAAATAAACAAAGTACTTCTGTGAACTAAGACTGCTCAAAAAAATTAAAAGCTCTGGCCAAAAGGGATGCCAGTAAGTGTTGGCTACTCCAGAGTTTAACAAAGTTCTCATTGTGAAGAAAAAATATTAATGAGTCAACACAATTCCATCTGGCTAATATGTATCATGCTTGTTGGCCAGTTTATGAGCGCAGTTATTGATACTAAAATATGTCTTGACTGGGGACACACCGACACATGTTACTCTATGGATGATGGTGTTTCTTTCAGGTCGACCATCCATAGCATATTTGCACATGATTAAACTACATAGCGTTCTATCTGGAGAGTATACCGAACTAACTCGGTTTAGTAGTGAAACAATATCGTTGGATAATATGACCATAGCAGGACTGGTGTCTAGGAATCTCACCAGACAGCTATAGTGGGTCCGCTTTCTAAAGCCCAACACCTGGCGTAAAATAGTGGCTTGTGTTGAACTCAATTTCTGCCCGAGGTTATTAGTTAAATGAGTGTAATCAAGCCCATGCATTAGACATGGTATTCCAATGGTTTTCCATACATGACCCTTGACTGAAGTGTCAAGACCTAGATAAGTAAATCCTGCACTTCTTAGACTGTGCGTGACTCTTCTACATGTTGAGATTCTGTTGTCTTCATGACAAGTATCATTATTCTTACTATTAAAATGTACACCAAGCATATCTGGCGGTTTCGCACATGATATAGCAATTTGACCCAGGGCCCACGTGGGCTGTTAAGGAAACTTTTGGTGCCTATGACCATGCACCGTGTCTTTTTCAATCCAAAACGGAAACGCCATTGTTCAGAATTATTATAACACGCGTCAATCTGCTTTTGCAGACAAGGTAAAGTTGACGTAAACAGAGTTATATCATCGCCATATGCCATGAAATTGTAAAGGACCTTACATATTTTTATACCGGTTTGGAATTATTTCAATTCAAACAGCAGCTCATTAATAAAGATATTAATCAGGGAAGGCGACAGGGCGCTACCTAGTCCGATGCCTCGTGTGACAGAGAAAGCCAGGCTAATATGACCATTCAATTTCATGGCCACCCTCAGATTGCTGTACCACCTAGATAAAAACATCCAACGTGATTCAGGTAAAACGTCTATAAGCTGATAAAAAAGGCCGGTATGGCATATAGTATCAAAACTCTTCTCGGTGTCAAGGGAACGGGCAAATACGGGCGAGCTCCCGGAAGTAAAAGTAGTTATAACATCATGAAAGAAAGGACATGGCATACCATATGCCATACCAGGACCTCTATTTTTGCAAAAACCAAATTGTGTGTCCGCAACACAATTCAGGGGTTAAACAAAATCCATGAGTTCAGGATGAATTGAGCCAGACATAATCGGTCTACAATTTATGGATTTAATGTAACCTTTTTAACTAGAGATAGAAATAATCCTGCGAAAAAAATGTCAGGTACAATACTTCAACTTAAACATGCTGAATGTGAAGATGACAGTTGCAAACAAAGTTCTGACGAGTTCCCATATTTCAAGTGCTCATACAAAATGTCATCCACACTGGCGGCAGTGTTTGTTTAAGAGATTTAATTACTGCATCTATTTTCTCAGGGGTGACATCAATATCGTAAACCTTATCTGTGTGCGTATCAAACCTGTGTTTAACCTTTTGTAGCACCTTCAAATACGAGTCTGACATGTTATTGTCATCTTGCATTACTTTTTTTCTTTAAATGGTCCACGAATGCTTTTAAACACCTTTTTTGTATACTTCCAGCCTTCATAGATGGCCCTCGTACGCGGGCGTCCATTTGAAACCCACAAAGACCATCAAAATATCTTATTATCACGTAACATCCTCAAAGTAGGACACCGATACTTTTAAAGGTGTATGCATTTTTTTAGGAGTACATTTGGCTTTTAGACAAGATTCGTGAAGCGCGTTATTAACAAAGTTGCATCGCTCTTCTATAATACGCTGGCTCGAAATTCACGGTTCAAAACATCAGACAAAAATGTGTCAATATAAGGCATAGATCCTAATTTTTCTGTCAAAATTAATTTATATGTATCATTGTGCTGGTCATTTTTCCAATTAGGATATAAGAAATAAGCACAACCATTCAGTGCGTCCTTAGCAGTGGGCTTTAAAACAGAGGGCATGCAAGATTTTATATTCATTCTCAATACGATGGGCAGATTATCACTTACATTCCCGTCGTCAAGGGGGGTAATCTGACACAAATCAACACAGGCTGAGTCATTAGAAGTAGACAATACATGATCCTTCCAGCTGTACTTTTTTTTCCCTGACACAGAAATATGTGTATTCGACAGGCTATTTAGCTAGAAAATCTAAAGTGACCAGATTATTAGTGTCTATGAAATCATATAACAGTTTCCAATGGAGCGTATAACCACTGGATTTATACAACTACTTATGCAGTTTACTACTTCTGGGCAGTTGGACATTAATGTCCCAAAATATTTTAACAGGTGTCGAAGCAAAGTGCTAATCTAGAACAGTCCAGTGTCTCAACATAAATACTAGAACTGCTATGCTACTAAAAAGGCATATACACCGAAACAATAACCTGAAAAAAAAAATGTCACTAGCTTCATCGCTCACAATTATATGCTCACAACACGGTCGCTTGGAGACTCCAGCTAATGGAAACACACTTTGTCTATCAACTGGCATATGATCGCTACCCCACCAAAAGGTCTACCAGTATAAACTGGCTAAGCATTTTCCATTGCAGATTTTGAGAGCACACAAACTTCTTATTATATATGGGGATAGTAGGTTGGGATGTCTTTGTGTCGAGAGCTGCTTAAATGAGATGTAGTCCATGTGGCTTAAGCCATGTTTCATTTGAACACATAAATGTACATGATTCAATGTAAAATATAATCGGAGCACTGTTTAAATCCATGACAGTAAAGTTGCTCAAAGATAACAGTGCTGCTTGCACCGGTCTGGGTTACATTAGTGTCAATAGTAGGGCATGTGTCTGTCTCCTTTGTCCCAACTCTGGGGGGGGGGGGGGGGTCCACATATCCATGGGACCTGGCATCTGAGCGATTGTCATAGTAGCACTCATTGTGCTGCCGGTATCTGTGCTCCCAGTAGCTGGGCAAATCGTCCTGCCAGACCCCGGGCTCCCAATCTCTGGGTGAATTGTTCGGGGGGGGGGGGGGGGGGTCCTGTGCTCCTGGGCTGTGGTGAACTACCCAGGATATATTATTGAATATATATATAATATCATAAGTATTATGTATAATGTTGCACAAACATTGAGGACAACAGTGTTTTAGTCGGCAAAAAAACGGCAGTGGGAACCAGGTAATGTAAGCTCTCAACTGCCCATGTTCAGGAAGTAAGGTACTTTTCAAGCGTGAAAAGTATCTCGCGCACAAGACAGAAATGTGAGGTATGGATAATGGTTTGGGATATGAAGTGAAAGCTGACTCACTTTCACGGCCCATAAAGCCTTCGAGGTGTCTTGAAGAGGTAGATTCTTTAAAGCTAGCTCTGTTTCATGGGCTAGGTTTCCGGCACTCAGCCCATGTCTGTACCTTAATTTGTAATGCAGCCGCATATATTTTGTACATATGTATGTTTACACATACATACATGCTTATCCCAAGTTTGCAGTAGCATGACTTTAATACAAAACCAAATATCAAACTATCATTTCTTTTTGTTCTGTCTCAGATCCTTGCATTGTTGTTTTTCATTATATGGCCATGACTCATGTCATAGATCTTTATATGGCAAATAACACTGGAATTTTTCATACTCTGAACCAAAGCTAGTTAATACTGCTGACGTTATCATCTACATTTGGTCACAGAAAACCACTCTTGTGCAGCTGAACAGTCATCAGGATATTGCCAATATCAACAATTATGCCGTTCCCTTTCCCAGTAAATTAGGTATGAAGTGCAGCAACATAACGATCCCTGCATGTCTTCAAGCCAGGCGAAGTGACTTTGCTCAGGAAACGTGTCCTTCTTTGAGGTCTGCCCAAAAGCTGGCCATATGTCCTTCTCACAGTGCTCCTCATTTCATGTCCGATACATCACACCCACAACGCCCACTTTGATTACAGTGGTAAACACTGTGACACATATGTCTTCTGTCAATAGCTTATTGTCTGGCGTGTTTTTAGGAGAATGTTTTAATGGCCCAGCAGCAATCATTGACAACATGACTGAATCACTGGTAAGCCTTGGCCTAAAAATTCGTGTCGGCGCCCAGTCTACATCTGCAGTCTTTCAACATTTGTCAGTGAAGTCACACATTATTGAAGCTAGTCTTCACTTTGCTTTTCTTCCTTCTCCTGGCGATAACAACAGAATTCCCTTTTCAAACTGTGATGCCTAAACACTTTTATTAGATACACTCTTCTGGAATTGATGCTGTCTACATGAACGATTCACGCGAAATTGTTTGTAAAAACATTCTTACAAATCTGCGCTCATTCTGTGTTTGACCTTCATATAAATAAATAAAATCACAATCTTGTAACTGGATACACGTTCATAATTGAAACTTGCAAGGTCCGTTTGAGTGATACATTACTCTGCCTGGGCTGAAACGGAATTTGCTTTTAACTTGTATCTAGTAATGTGATGTAGACTGTGTGTTTTTTTAAGCAAGGGTCTATCAGCTAAAAGAGAAAGGATAATCCATAGATGGCTTCTTATGGTTTTATTCCTGGGTCACGCATCTGCCTTAAAATATTCTTTATTTATATACTTGTATTATGCCCCTTTTCACCAGTTTGATCCGAAAATTAGAATCAGTATGCTTCCAACTCTAGAGCATTTCATATTGAAAAAATGTATTGGTCCGAAGGAATGTTACTGTAGAATTTTCACCTCTCTAATATGCATTGAAAACATTAATAAAACAACCACACTGTCATCTATTATCGTAGATTCATATCAAACTTGGTATCAGTACTCTTGCGACGATCAAGCAGTACAGATTAATGAGGTATAAATTCTCTGGTGGAAGCTTTTTTGGCGCCCAATAGTACACTAATTTGGAATGCCACACTGCATTCTACTGGAAGAGCTGATGGGCATCTGCTTGTAAATTTAATATGTTTGCCCGTATGAAGTACGGGCGACATGTATTTGCGTCCATTTCTCTGATTTCTTCTTAAAAACAAGATTTCCTGGATATAAATTCAGACAAGCTTAACCAAATTTAATTTAGGGCTTGGCAGGGTGACAAAACTTACAACATTCTAGTCTGGGGTTGCAATTAGATAACATTGAACAAAATAACAAGGTCACAGGATCACTTAGGTAAAAGTTTATCTCCAGATGATAATGTAATATGGTCACATGCGTTAATCAAACTTTGAAAGATGTTGGATCTTACCAAATGCATGTTGCAGATTGGTTCCTTTGACCCAATACTCAAGGCCACTAGTTCACTCATATACACGTTGGGTTCTTTATGATAACTAGACATTTCATCCAAAAAGCTGCAACTTTTGTAGAACCTTATCTCTTCTGAGTCCTGCTTTGTGATTGCAGATGGGCAACCTTGACCTAATTCCCAAATCGAAAGTCACAGGGATGCTTGAGTGGAAGTTGTCAATAAAGAAAGAGGAAGGAAACTAAATTTAAATCAACTTGATAAGATGGTATTCATTACCAAAGTTGAAGTGTGGATTGCACCCCAACGACTTAAAATTCAAATTCACAGTGGCATTTACACAAGATATTGTTCATGGATGAAAGGGACGAATTTCACCAAATTCAATCAAATGGAGTATCCCATTGTGTCTTAAAAAAGTAAAAACTGATATTGCAAATGGTGACCTTGACCTAGTTCTTAAGGTCAGAGAGTCATAAAATTCAATTATGAAAACGCCACCTGAAGAATAACTTCAGGAAACCTTATCAAACTTGGTAGGATGCTTCATCCTACTACCAAGGCCAAGCAAGGTTTTATCATGATTCACATGAGTTGTAGGATTGTGACATGATACATTTCCATGCAGCCAACATCCATACTTGATACCATCATAAAGTTTCGTCTTGCAATCACATTGCTGACGAACGATGGCAATACATTAATGCCCCCCCCCCCCCCCGCCCCCCGTTCTAGTGCATAGTTGTGTTGTTACACAATATTCTCTTTATCAGGAGCATTTGCATTAGTCTGAATGGTAGATGTTGTCAATGTGTGTATTTTAGGCTCCGGTACCAGTTCACCTGGATTCCAGTGTAAATCGGCAACGTACAAGATAAATAGTTCCTTGGTTTGTCTCTATGACATGGATTACCTTGGGAACTACAGAGGATGCCGAGATGGTTCCCATCTGGAGCATTGCGGTGAGTATTATCCTCTTGCAACCTAGGCTGACTTTAATTTGATTGGTACTCTTCTGTAATGCGAGACAGGAGTATGTATGTGTACATAAAAGTACCATAACGGATACCCTGTTAATACACCATATGCACCTCTAAAGAACGCTTTCACGGTCCATAAACGAAAAGTTAAAAAATGTGTACAAGAGAAACACAGGTTACCAGTTTTGATAGTATAAATTCAGGCATATCAATAATTATTCCTGCAAGATCAGTTACTTTTGCACAAAACGGACACATCTTCGCATTCAGTTCTTGTGTCACACAGGGAAAGCATTTCTAACACAGAAAATTTTAGCATTTTGCCATTTTTTTTTAATTGACAGGCTGCAATGTTAATCAAGGCTAAGCAAGATATAGCAGATTTATACAGGAGCTGCTTGCATGACGATTTCGGGGAGTGAGGCAAAGATTTGCAGGAAGCCTATATTAGGCAAATTTTCATGTGAACAGTGTGAAATGCTGGAGGGTGGAATATAGCAATGCCATGAAAGATTGCAATAGGTTTACTTCTGTGACACAACAGGTAGCTGTAAAAGGATGCAGAGGCATAATGGTTTTTATTTCAATAAACCAGACGGTAGTAATGGGTCTGCCTATAAGTTATATTTGATATTATTTATGCTGTTCAAACCTCTGAATAGCACATACTTATTCCCTGCCTTGCATGGGGGGGGGGGGGGGGGCTCTTAATTGATTCAATGCATTAATATTTACTGGCTAATAAAGCTATGTAGCATTTGATAAGTGGCTAACACTGCTTCACAGTCGTTGATGCTCTAAACACATGCACACACCCCATGTTAGGTGACTAACACCTCGCAGCCAATAGTACAAGTCCGTGGACAGTCTTTTGATCACTAAAAATAGAATGTAGAAGTTCCTTTGAGCAGAGCAACTTTCAGCCAGTCACATTTCAAGAATGTGGTAATGATCAGGCATGCAAATGCATTCTTATCTGCAACAAACTGGTTTAGAACACACTGGCATCAGAAACCGTGCACTTTTCTGTGAACTACAATGGCTATACTTACATGTACCTGCATCTTTGTAGTGTTGCTGCTAAAAATATCGCAATCATACAGTCAAATAAGTTAAGCCTAAAATAGTCGTTGAATTCGACCCAAACTTTGTTATAGAGACCTGAAAAGCATTTATTGATTCCATCTAAAGTCTATATTTGTATAATGTTACTTGGGCAAAAAGCATAGCCTTTAAATCATAATCTTCTTTTACAATGTTTAAAATGATTTATCAGAGCTGAAACTGCTAGCAAAGATACAACTGACAATGCTGAAAACCAAAGTACTGATTGCATATAAATCTCCATGCATAATAATCTGTATAAAATCTTGTACTTTTACTGTTATTTGTTTTGCACTTATTCGTTTACTTTTCATGCATACATTGGTGACGTGTATATTTGTAAACAGGAATTTTGTGTATAGTGTCTTTCTAAGGAAGAACACACATTAACTATGTAAATAAAACTACTGTAAATATAAAAATCATCAAATGAGCCCAATATTTTGCAATTAAATCAAGATATTTATACTGCATATTATAAATAGTCATTGGCATCCAAATCATCGCTGGCGTTTGTGACAAATGTACGGCATCTGAAATTTTAGCTCAAATATATAAAGGAAAACACTAAAAAAAGCCGGCATAGTTTTATTGATGACCTATTCTTGAGAAAAAGCAAGCAAATATGGCATGGACAAGGTCAAAATGGATATTTGGACAGAGAGTGGCATTAGTTGCTAGTATGTCTGGTTGCTGGTTGTGTGAATGTATGTCACCTAATATTTTTGAATGAAATACAGCCACAGTATGTTACAATCACCATTGTCAACGGTCTTCTCTTATGGAACAACGTAAAGTGTACTTTTCTTGTAACATTGGCAAATGTATGTATGGGCTCTCCATGCACCTATAGATGTGCCTTTTGTTTGCAAAACAACCTTCAAAAGTTGTCTCGGAAACCAACTGGCTAACTGCTTTGAAATGGCACAGGGACCAGTGTCAGGACGCGCAGACCTTTAATTTTGTTCACTAGGTGGTGCTGCGTGTTCTTCTATTTTTCGAAAGTCTTTTCTTGTGTTTTTGCTATTTTCGGCTGCTATGTATTTTCATAAAGTTCTGCTTGTGCTCACTACTTTTGACTTCCTTTACAATACTATTACTCAGATACTGCTGAAAGTTGATTCGCATGTGCGTTTGCAATGATGAGACAAATTTGGCATTAGGTGGCAATGCTGCTGATATCTGACTTCAAATTATATCTCACATCAAGTACTCTTTGGCTGGTGCATTGGTTTCCTTTTTGATTAAAATGTGCGACCATGGTGACTTCAAGGTTATAGATGCAGTTGGCCTCTGATGTAACTTTCAGCAAGTTTTACTTCAAATGTAGCAAATATGTTTGCTGCATGTGTCTATGCTGAGCACGTATAAATGGCCCCCTCCAGTGATTACTGTTGTCAAATTAATTAATTAATTAATTAATTAGCTAAGAACAGTCTGACCCACACTGTGGTACAATGTGGATGACCTCACATAGTGGGAGCTGTTCAATGACAGAGAGACATCACTCTACTCGATTCCAATGACAATAAGTCAGGGGGGCCTTGGCTCAAAATGTAGCTTTTGAGGACGCTTTGAGGTATAAGCTGGCAACATACCTCATTTTAAAGAAAAAAAATCTTGCAAATCAGAAAAGCTATGTTACCTCTTTGGCGGATAATTAGTATTGGAGTTACGTGAGATTATATAAGGTGATATCAGACCCCGACTTCCGGCCAAAAATTAACAGAATTCAAACCCTATTAATAGGCCCTTGATGAAAGGCTGGGTTAATTTAATGAAAATTCCAAGCCCTTTATTTGCTTCAATCTGGATCTTGTTATCCAGCGATGTTCTCTGTTTAATTTTGAAGAATATAAGTGCACATTGTGACTTCCTTATGTATATAAAATTATAAGAAGGGATAATGTAAAGAAAGGAAAAAACTCTCTTCTACACATTTTTTGAAACTTCAGTTTCTGGTTGGTTTCAATTTTTCAAAAAACGACTCACATGCCTCTGAAAGCAAAGCAAATATGCGATATTATATATATATATATATATATATATATAGAGAGAGAGATATATATATGTGTATGTATGTATGTATGTATGTGTGTGTGTGCGTGTGAGAGAGAGAGAGAGAGAGAGAGAGAGAGAGAGAGAGAGAGAGAGAGAGAGAGAGAGAGAGAGAGAGAGAGAGAGAGAGAGAGAGAGAGAGAGAGAGAGTGCACGCATTTCAAAATTCAAGTTATTTAAAGTAAAATTATGGTGAGAGAGAGAGTGAGTGCACGCATTTCAAAATTCAAGTTATTTAAAGTAAAATTATGGTGCAGACATAATAACATTTCAATAACATTTCAACTTTTATAAGATATAGTCATCCTTATTTCGGCCACTTTGACAAAAAATTTGGAACCTGTTGCAGTAGTTTGCAGAAAGCAAAACAAAAACACAGAAATTGACTGGGATCCTTATTTCATTTGCCAAATTTGTATAGTTCTGAGCGTAGTGAAGGAACAAAGAAGTTGTCACACAAGGCAACAGAAGATGGCTTTAAACGCTTCAGAGAATGTGCTGATCAAAGAATGAGATACCATGATGATGAATTTATGGCCACTCTAGACAGAGTACAGGCAATAAATATTGAAGAGAGTAGCTCGTTGATCAAGTGGCACAGATCATGCTATTCAAAGTTTACACATGCAAGTCATAAAAAACGACTTCTTTATCGCTATGAGAAAAGTGCAATTGGTTCATTATGTGCAGAACAATCAACACCTGTATCAGAAGATATTTCACCTGCTGGTTCCTAAAGGAGATCACGCACAATCACTGAAACATTATGGGATAAATGCATCTTTTGTCAAAAAGTGCTTTCTGGCATAAAAAATAAGAAAAAAAGCTACACTTGAAATGTCTGAGAAAATCCTGCAACTGGCTCAAAAAGATACCTTTCTGAGAGTGCAATTGGCAGGTGTTTATGACCTTATTGCCGCAGAAGCAACATACCACCTGAAATGCTACCCAAGTTTTGTGAAAAAATACCAAAAAAGGATTGGTAGTGAGCCAGACAATTTCAGTCCCTTTGACTTGTGTTTGAAGAGATCACAAATGGTCTGTCTCGAGGAGATGTGTATTCATTAACAAAAATATGGTAACGATACACTGATCTGCTTACAAGTGACTTTGACACAGTTATAGGGGTGCATGAAAGGCGCCGTTTTATAGAGGAAGTTAAGAGGCTGTTAGGTAAAAAGACCCCTAAATCAAAAGGAGTCTCCTCTAGTTTTCCCAGCTGTATAAACTGGACTTGCAATTCAGAGCCTGAAAAATGCTTGTGATGATATTTCTGATAAAAACGAGGGCCCTGCTGCCCCCTTAGAGAAAACCTCACAAAATTGCACAAATGCTGATCTTGAGTTACTTAGTTGGTTGTACCGTGTCTCTATAAAGGTAAAAGCAGACATTCAAGCATCACCTGGGCACAGTGTTATTGAAGACATCAACAAAGACAGTGCACAGAAAGTGGTTCCTGAGAGTTTGTATCTGCTTCTTCATTTGCTCTGTTATGGTAGTGAAAAAAAAAGAAGAGAGTGAATCAGATGGTATAGATACCAAACTGCTTTGCATTGCTCAGGATATTGTATTTTGGTATCTGGAGGCACGAAACACACCAAAACACCTGGGACTTGGCCTCACTATTCTTCAGGCCACAAGGTCTGAAGAGTAAGTGCAGCTTTTGCATGCAATAGGGCACTGCTTTAGTTATGAGTCTGTGATTGTGCTGATACAGCACTTGCAAATTCAGTGCTGGAACGATACAGGGAACAAGGTAACCCAGTAATTCCTCATAATTTCGTTCATGCTCAATATCCTGGTTATATTAGGTATGCAAATGATAACATTGACATCATTGAGGAAACCCTTGATGGGAGAGGCACTTTTCATGAATCACAAACAGTTTCAGGGGAAGCGTTTCCACAGATGTGACGCCAGAGCTAAATGTTGATCCTGGATCAGCAAAATATGTGTCTGTCCTTGATGATTTCCAAGCCATTATGCCATATGTTATTAGTGCAAATAAAGCTGAACCCTCATTCCCAGAACCTGTACAAAAGATCTGGTACCCACCTGATGCTGCAGTAACATGTGACACAAAACCTAAAGACATGGCTTGGATTTTAGCAAGGCTTCAGGAACCTGATGATCAGCATGTTCCTGCCTGGACAGGTTTTAATCCGCAGTTGTCCAATGTCAATCCTGCTTAAACAGCCATTGGTCCAATGCCAATCATAAATGCACCTGCATATGACTTTGATGCCTTCTGGACTGTCATTCAGAGGTGTCAAAAATGATTGCTGCTTTGTATCAGATTTTCAAAGTTATCACTTGTGACGATCAGCTGTGTTGCAAAGCAAACATGATGCAGTGGTTTAAGGCAGAAGAACGTAGGAACTTGGTTGTCATGAACGGAGGCTTCCATATTCAAATGAATTTCGCTGAGGTGATGGGCAAATACAGGACTGATTCTGGTTTAAGAGATATTTGGGTAGAAAGTGGAGTATATAGAGAAAAGCTGACAACATCCTTCAGGGTTCCCTGTGGAACAGGGTTGTGCGTGCAAACAAACTCACATATGAGGCTCTGTGGTGGATCTTATGGCCAGCTTGTGTAGAGTGGTTAGGTGACAGACAGCAGCAACTTGCAACATCAGTCACAGAGAAGGGCTGGTCAGCTTGCATGGGCTTTGTCAATAAAGATAGTAATGCTGCAAGTAATGTCAATGCATGATATGTTGCCCAAAATACAACAGCTGGATAGTCTGTTGGATGAGTTTGACGAGTCCCACAAGGATAAGGCCAGTTTCACTTTCTGGAGGGAGTACATGCATCGAGTGTCAATTCTGCTTTGCTTTACAAGAATATTGTGTGACGGTAACTGGTCACTGTACCTGTTGTCATTTGCTGAAGTTCTAGCTTGGATGGCAGCATATGACCATTACATTTATCTTCGCTGGGGCGCAGTCTTTCTAGCTGATATGAAGTAACTATAATATGTAGGGCATGATGTGTGTAAAGGCTTTCAGTCAGGCGACTTTGTGGTCAAAGAATCCAAGAGGACTTTCAACCAAGTTTCAGATGACAAAGGACTTAAGCATTTCAACAAAGTGAGTAAACCAGCAGGAGGTTTGATTGGCATTGCACATTCAGACACAGCAAGTATTTGCTGGAGTCTTACATATGTAGAACGAACTCGGTTAGCTACGGATACCAGGGATATGCTTGACCTCAGTGATGATGAGGAAGAGATTGGCTTACAGAAAGATTGTGAACATGCAAGGAAATGTCGCGATGCTAATGATGCCACAAAACTAGTCTCCCAGTTGCAGGCGTTTCATGTCTTCCACTGGCAATCCACACCATTAGTGTCTCTCACAACTGGTGATATAACAGAAGAAAGTATTGTTCATGACTTACAAACAGCAGAAATGCCTGGCAAGAACATTGTACCCCAATTTTTAACAGACCAACTGGTAGAAAAATCCATCAGCTTGCATGGAACCATACGTAGACAGAACTTACAAACCATGGCATCCATGTTCTCTATTGAAGTTACAACTGACAAACAAACTCAAAAACTGCAGTCATCCAGGCAGATTGTGATCTCTTTAGACGCATTATTGTCAGTATGGAGTCTGGAAGAGAAATCAATGTTTACAAACTGTTGGCACAGGAACTTAGCAAAGTTCCTCTCTCTTTGGAAACAACAGATGGCAACCCTAGGCCAGCCAATAAAGCCCAATTGTTGTCTATTTTAGAGGCAGGAATTGATGTATCACTAAAAGACCTACCCCAATCTCAAACTCCAACATGCATTATCATAGATGGAATGGCTGTTGGTGCACTGACATTTGGAGACCTGGCTGATTGCTTTGCAATGAACATCAAATCAAATATTCGTGAGCCATGTACTAGGGTGGATGTTGTATCTAATTGCTACCATGAACACTCAATCAGAGGTGCAACTAGAAAACGGCGCACTGGAAAAGCAAGAAGAATTAGCAAGGGGATCAGTGGTAGGACTGTAAAGTTGCCTCAGCAGTGGAACACATTCATTAGTTTGAATGAAAATAAAACTTATGTGGCTGAATTTCTAATGACTGAATTATCAAAAACTGGTCCTGGAGGTGGTAAGGAGTTGGTAGTCAGTGGGGGCAAGAATGGGTCTGCCCTTTCATTTGCGAGGCCAAATGTTGAGCATTCATGTTCACAGCAAGAAGAGGCTGATACCCGTATGCTAGTCCATGCCTCTGATGCCACGTCTGCTGGGTTTGGGAGAATCCTTATCTCAAGTAGTGACACAGATGTGCTTGTACTCCTGGTTGCTTTCTGTCCTAAGCTGAACAATGAACTATGGGTGAAATTTTGTACAGCAAAATTTCGTCAGTACCTTGTTGTACATAATGTTGAATGTAGTGATGAAATCAGGGACAGCATATTAGGATTTCATGCAATCGCTGGGTGTGATACTGTCAGTCGTTTGCAGGTATATCAAAAAAGGTCGCCTGGAAGGTGTTCATTGAAGCACCGCAGTTGGCATCTAGGGGTGGCACACCAGTTAGGGGCACAGACTCCGTTGCAAGCAGAGGAATTTGTATGTAAGCTATATGAACCAACGAATGGCACTAAGTCAATGCAGACTCTGCATCGCAGTCAGTTCCGTAATGCCAAACGTAGGCTAGAAAACTTACCCCCAACAGAAGGTGCACTTCACTTGCACATAGAACGTGCTCATTACTAGGCACTGATTTGGAAAAAATGCTATGGTCACAAACCAAAAATTGGTCCTCTGACCGCTGGGTGGAACATGGTAGACAACAAATTACTTTCCCTTCTTATGATAAAGGAAAGGCTCTCAACTGAATGTGTAGCTGTAACTACTTGTGGATGCACACAGGCTGGTCGTAGATGCCAAACAGCCCAGTGCATGTGCAACCGAAGCAAGCTAAGGAGCACTGGAGCCTGCAGGTTTCAAGACTGGTGTCTCAACCCCCAAAATGTTGATCCAGACAGTGATTAGTTTGCCAAAACATTGAACAGTTTCATGTGTCAGCTGTGTCTGTATATTACAGCTATAGTGTGTACCTTAATTTTCTTTTTAATAAGCATCTTGCTGAACAAGTTGTGATGAAGTATTAGTTATTTTGACCATGACAGAATGGCTATAAAATGTTAGCTGCGGACATACTATAGCCACAGTGCTTCACTATCTTTTAAGGAGTGATTAACGTGTTTTATGATTGATTAGCATTTTGCTAAGCATCTGAAAACACATAAATGTTGACTGTTATCACTGCTGAATACCTAAAATTACATTTATAAAACATAAAACCTGCATGGAGGTGCAAAGATTGAGGTAAGGACGCAACAAGTTATGTTCTGGGTAGCAAGTTTCATTAATCTTCAAACGTGATTTTTGATGCTTTGCAGGTACAATTGCATGATTACATACTATTTTGAAATGTTCAATGACAGTTTATTCTTTGAATATTATAAAATTGTGCTTAGCACATTGGAATTGAACATTAGAAAGTGTTGAATAACCTAAAATGGTCATTTATTTAATGCTGAAATACACAAAAAGGCCCAAGAAATGATTTGATGGCGGCCATATTTGATTTATGTAAATTAGGCAATAGACATGAAAGTCATGCTAGACACCTATGTCTTATCAAAAACATAAACAAATTCTCATTGTTGAAGGATTTTCATAACGGGATTTTGTTATCATAATTTCAAATTTTTTGTCAACATAATTTTTCTCTATTTTTTTTCTTTTCGCAAAAAGGTTACCGTATAAAATCATCCACAGAATCACTTCAAATCCATTCCAGAGTGGCAACATAGCTTTTCTGAATTCAGAGGAAGTGCTGATCAATCATATATATATATATATATATATATATATATATATATATATATATATATATATATATATATACACACACATACATATATTGCTTGTACCCTTTCATGTCCACAAGAGTGTTTTCTAATGCTCTTCTGAGATACAGCCCCCTCACTAAATAATAATGATAATGATAATGATGCTGATGATGATGATGATGATGATAATAATAATAATAATAATTATATATATATATATATATATATATATATATATATATATATATATATATATATATATATATGTATATAAGAAGAGATTCAACATATTGGAAAATAGTGCAAAATGTATGCAGCATACTATATGACCACAGCATCTTACCTGTTAGCATATATGCACGATATTCGATTATTACATTGGACATTTTGTTTGGATTCATTCTTGTTTGGTATTCACAGCACCTGTTACAGTTGGCACTATCATAACAGTATCAGCTGTACATTTTGAGTATCGAGACGTCTATGTATCTACACACAATGTAGATATTTGAGGACAAGCTGAAACCAAAATTTGTATTGTTGCTCTTACCAATTTCATAATATTGCAGCTAATTTTGTATGTCCAAAGTCGTACTTGAAGTGCCCGGAAAGCTACTGTATACCTGTTGCTAAAGTATGTGATGGAAAATGGGATTGTCCAGTGAACCAGGATGAAATTGGATGCGGTAAGTCAATACGGATGCACGCTCATGAGTTTCAAGCAACACAATGTCTTTTTTTTCTTCCGATAAATATGTCTGCTTAATACTCGGGGTAAAGCTCTCTCTCCCCTGATTTGTTTCGAAAGTTCGCCACAAAAATATAAATAAATAAATAGATAGATAAATAAATAATGAATGAATGAATGAATGGATGAATAAATAAATAATTAATAAATAAATGGAAAAATAAATAAATAAATAAATAAATAAATAAATAAATAAATAAATAAATAAAGTAATTAATTAATAGATAAATAAATAAATAAATCGATTAATTAATTAATTAATTAATTAATAGATGAATAAATAAATAAATAAATCGATTAATTAATTAATTAATAAATAAATAAATAAATAAATAAATAAATAAATAAATAAATAAATAAATAAATAAAGATATCAGTAAATAAATATATAAATAAATAAATTGATTAATTAATTAATTAATTTAGGACCGAATGTCAGTCACCATGTTGCGGTCGTGTGCTCATAAACACGGTACGAGACAACAGAGCGACGAGTCCGACTCTATAGGAGCATACCAATGAGCCACACTTGATGCCATTACAGTAGCGGCAATATCATTGTTGTTGGGCGTTTACTATTTTAACCAAATAAACTAGAATTATTTTTTCGGGGACCACAATACTCATTGGGACAACGATGCCTTTGCTGCTCTGAAATCGACATTCTATACAAGCTTTTTTTTTAAAGTTTCAAGAGCATAACCATGCCACAAAATGACATTTGATCCAAATTACAAATGTTGTTTAGCATCTGTATGCTATTTGTTCGACTGTTCCTGTACATCTGAACACATAAGCAAAGTTTTCCAATTAAGTGTGTAATTGTCACACTTGATTGTTGTTTAAGGACAATGAACTAATACGTTATGAATGATAGTATGATGTCAAGAAAGGTTTGGTAGTAATGTGCAATTTAAGAGTTCGGTGAATTTTTTTCACATACATTTTCAAGTCTTTTTCATTTGAATACGCCATGTCTTGCAGATAATTACAAATGTGAAGGCATGTACAGATGTAAAAGACGGAAGAATTGCATTATTCTGGAACAGGTGTGTGACGAAAATAAAAACTGTGAAGATGGAGATGACGAGGAGCTCTGTAATATCATATGTCCTGAAGAATGCTCATGTAATAGAGCTGATTTCAACTGCAGTCACATAAGTTCACCCAATGTATCATCATTGCTTGTGAGTTTGGGTGCAGATGCAAGGAGAATTACATCTACTAACAACGGTATAACAGAGCTGGATCGGATATGGAAATATCTCTACCTGTTTGAGTTGAACTTATCCTATAATAATATAGCAATAATGCTGCCTGGGATATTCCTCTTTGTAACAAATCTACGTATACTGGACCTCAGTAATAATGTCCTTCAGAAATTACAGAAGAACACATTTTTTGGTCTCGGTCGGCTTGAAACACTCAAGATTGAAAGCAACCCATTCCTAGCGGTTATCGAAAGTGGTGCTTTCAATGGGCTAATTTCCGTTCACAATTTACAGCTTATTGGACATGTGTTAGGAACATTACGGAATAACCAGTTTCTCGGGTTATCATCTTTAAAGAAATTGTGTTTAAAATGGGACAAAATACATACCGTGGAAGTTGCAGCATTCAATGATTTATTCCATTTAGAGGAGTTGGATTTGTCTGGCAACAATATTATTGATTTTGACAAATCTATGTTCTCCAAACTCAAAAAGTTGAAAAAATTGCTTAGTTTCCATTATAAGTTTTGTTGCATAGCACCATATTTACTATCGAAATGCCTACCAGAAGCGGATGCGTTTTCAAGCTGTTCTGATCTCATGGCTAGTGGTACTTTGCGAGCTTTACTGTGGGTAATGGGAATCTCATCTCTCCTTGGGAATTGTCTCGTGATGGCTTTAAGAGCCAGGTCGGCAAAACAGAATCAGATTCATTCATTCTTGATATCTAACTTAGGAGCAGCAGATATGGTCATGAGTATTTATCTTTTGACTATAGGCGGCGCTGATCTTACATATAGAGGGCGTTATATTGAAGAAGACGAAAAGTGGCGTGCATCTCCAATCTGCAGCCTATCTGGAATAGCAGCATCAACCTCAGCTCTCGGATCACTGCTCATGCTACTAGCCATTACCTTAAATATATTTCATGTCATAGTATTTCCCTTTAGTGGCGTCAGATTGCAAAAAATCGGGGCTGTCGTTATGGTACTTATTATATGGCTTCTGGCTTTCTTAATGGCTATGTTTCCTCTTATATATTATCCTTACTTTATGGGAAAATATTATGGACGTTCGACGGTGTGCCTGCCACTTCATATCACTTCTGAAAAATACACAGGGTGGCTGTATTCCTTTTTATCATTATCCACACTACCAACAGTCGCCACTGTAATATTACTCATAGCATATGCGTCTATGTACATATCTATCCGAAAGGCAAGTGTCTCCGTACGGAAAAAAACGTCACAAAATGTTCGTGTATTTCGTCAAATGGCCTTGATTATTCTGACAGATCTTTGCTGTTGGATGCCAATCTGTATCCTTGGTAGGTGCAGCTTGACATATTGACTTTTGGATACAAGAGAGCAGCTCTAATGCAAACAGGCGCAAACTTAAGTACAATCTGTTTTTCTTGAATCCAGCAGAGAAGTTCAATTAATTTAGATTTTCCTAGTCTTAATTTGTCACTGTCAGATGAAACGTCGAGAATATATTACAACGCAAATTAGCTAAACAGAGAGGATTGTGTACGACAGACAGGGGACATCGCTTCAGTCCTTTGGTTTATGCTTAGAGTAATTTTATCCTTTATTCAGGCTGATTGATGAAATGATTGTAAAACAAATCGACTCTTTCATGGGTGCAACGCACATAAGGATTTCTTCAACAAACACACACACACACACACACAGATATATATATATATATATGTGTGTGTGTGTGTGTGTGTGTGTGTGTGTGTTTGCGAGTGTGTGTGTGCGCATGTATGCACGTATTTATGCAGTTGTGTTTACGTTTATTTATGTATGTACGTAAGCACGTCATATTTATCTATATTGCTCCGTATCTGCTTAGCCAGTCTGTATAGTGGCTGTGACCACAGGACCGCGTAATTGATTGATAATCCTTTCAGACTGACGGCCCGAGTCGCCGAAGGCGACGAGAAGGAAGGACACTATTTTTTCATTAATAACCACTGTTGTTACCTAGACACTATAGCATTTGACATTATACCAGCAGCAGTGTTTGAACATCAGTTTTGACATCTTCTTTTGACCTGGTGGAGTAGCAATGTTAGGAGCTCCTGATTTTGCATGTCAGTTCCAAAATTGCGCCAAATGACTAACACTGAAAATACTGCTACTTTGGACCAATCAGAGCATGCCTAGTGATTTAGCCCGTAGAGGTGTAATGGCCGCTTGCTTCCCTAGGTGTATCATGGCGGCTTCAGTGATAAATGTGCCGAATTTGACCATTAATTACCATTGCACAGACAAACAAAGTTAGCAAGACAATATGTAAGGTAAATAGACAAGAAATGAATGCAAAACATGTTTGAGCTTCGTTTATTTTAATAAAAAACACGGGTAGATTGACGTGACCTGGATAATGTAAAATTTGAGTGTCCTTCCTTCTCGTCGGCTTCGGCGAATCGGGCCGTCAGTCTGAAAGGGTTATCAATCAATTACGCGGTCCTGTGGCTGTGACTGTCGCCTTTTGTTGTTGTCCCATGCTTTTTGCGTACACATTCTGTCAGGTAAGGGATGGATACTGGCCAAATAATAAACTCTACGCTACTTATTATGCCCAATAAATGATGGCTCAGTCGCTGGTTTAATTTGATGTACACTACCACCAACGATACAATGCTACAACAACAAAGTTGAGGGAGACTCATGTACAATAGTTCCATGTAATATTAAATGGTTCTATTTCTCAAGACACACCCTTTTCTCTCAGACCTTGTATGTGTAACTATTGAATAGGGAAGCCAATCACCAGTTGTCTCTTACATTATCACATACTGGATAACATGTATTACTTGTTTCTAAGACTTCCCGCTTTAGGTAGTCCAAATAACTATGTTTAAGGATTTTATGTCCACCGAACATTATACATGCATGCTCAATCCCCCCCCCCCCCCCCCACACACACACACACTCTAACTTGCTATTTAAAAAATGTAGTTTATGCAATTTTCTAGTATCGGATGTTATGTGCTTTATACCGTAGGTTTTGGCTGTTGCCAATTTAAAATTGTGTAATATCAAGTTGCTGAAGTTAATTGTTTTTGTGTCTTTTGCTGCATCTATATACAGGTTTTGCATCACTGGGAGGTAATGTTCGTCTACCCGGGGACATTTATGCCTGGTTTGTGGTATTTATTGTTCCCATCAATTCCGTATTGAACCCTTTCATCTACACAATAACACCTATTCTCCAAAAGGAAAGGTACAAATATCAATATATAATTTTTCTGGTCATATCTCGCACATTTTTTCTCTGACTTCAGCTAATATTATCTGAATATACGGTATAACTGGAAACGATAATGTTGTGCAAAATGAAACTTACTATAATAATAAAAAGACAAAGGAAAGTCCGGGTTTGTCCAAATTAGAATGGAATTCCAACCAGTAAATATCCCTTGTGAACCAGTTATTGAACGTGAGTAATAACAATATGTGACAGTTGAAAAGAGAATTCTTTTATCAACACTGTTGATGCTGAAATGCTTCTTAAATTGACTTGAATAAATTGTTTGGCCGATAAACATAACACATACACATGATTTTCAGTTGGCATTTTGAACATTCAATTACAATATAGGATTTAATTGTAAAGATATCCAGAAGTAAAGTTGGGTTGAAGAAATCTGTCATTTAAGTTTGATTATTCCTCCTTCATTTGTATGGATTTCCTTGCGAGTTTTATACGTTTTCCCACCAATTCGCCGCTGTTTCGGAGGTTATAGATACACGTATTTCATTATGGGACATTGCAAATTATATGACATGCAAGGCAATTTCGTTAATTTATGAATTTTGACTCATGCAAAATGCAGATTTTCAACTTCATTCTCGCAAAAATTAGACTGATGACGCCGTTAGAAAAGACGATTCAGAAAGGCTAGTGGCTGTCATCAATAAGCTTCTGAAATTCCCTGCGATGCTGGGCTCGCCTCAATGATGGGCTCATCAAAACAGATGGTTGCATTTATTTGTGCACGCTAGACCAATAACGTCGTCAATAAGTGACCCATGGCCTCTGAAAATGTGGCAAATAAAGATATACGATCCTCATCTTCGAAACACGATTTTGAATTATAGAAAATGTAAAATGGCCACCCATATCCATTGAGGAGTTAGAATAGTGACGCTGTTCTGAACTTAAAGCCCTGAAAAAAGGGTAAAATACAGAAAAATGGCTTTGATTTTCTGTAGGCTTTTGATTTAAAAACATATTACCGGATGGATATGGAATTTGGTGGCCAGTTATTCCCAGAGTGATAAAATTTGTGATCGGTAGCAAGATGGACAGGTGGACAAAATGCAAAGGGGAACCACAACCCTTCACGTTTAGTAGCAGTAGGGTAAAATGATTTAAAGCTTGCATATTTAATATTTTGACTGTTTTATTCTTTTAGTTTTCCAGTTTTGGTCCTTATATCATATTGCAACCCAGATATGGCGTATTGTAAGCTTTCACTGAAAAGTTCCACTTTTTAAGGAAGAAATTGAAATATGGGGGTCGTCAGTATTTAAATTAAGTTACATTTAATGATGCAATGTTGTTTATTTTGAGGTTATGCCAAAGCATTTTTCCGTGTACAAGAATCAAAAACGACTCTTTTAACCAACCAACGACTACGAGTACAACACGACGTTTCAAAAGCCGACAAGGTATGTATTGGACACCTGAGCATCCCAAAAATTTGCAATTCAAGTGAGCTGTGTGCAGACATTTCCTTTGAATGTACTGTGGTAATTTAAAAGATGTTCATCAATTTACGAATGACTGCAGCTGAAGCAGTAAAGTGTTGCAAGTAAACATTTTGATGAAAATTCTTCGAACTTTTGCAAACATGTACTACTTAGTATTGTTAGGATTCACAGATATAGAGCCTGGCTGACAGAAATATTTAGAATGTTTAGCTCTACTGAATCATGGAGTACTTTTATTGTGAATGTTTTTATACTGTTCATTCTGTATTATTTAGAGAAAAATGTACCCAATTTGCTCCTCTTATTCATGCTATATATGTTATATACAACCTGGAGTATTGCTTAGTCATTTGCCACAGACCTCTGTCCCCACTTGCTGTTGGTTACAACTTTTCTAGAGATTCCGAATGAGGCCAACTTATGTCTGTTGATACGTTGATCTAATGACATAGCTCTGTCTACCGCCCTTTTACTGACAAGATCATGAATCAATTGTGTCTGGCCAACTTTATGTGGTCTGTGCATTGATTGTGCTACTGGGGAATAATTGTTTCGTTGGTATCAAATGGAATCATATCTTTGCTGTCCTCTTGAAAAGATTTGATACAGAACCTGCTGAAGACAGAAACAAGATTGTGGCATTCGTAGCAAAACACGTTTGCATGATATTTATTTCCACATAACATAATGTGACTGTTTGTGTAACTTTTCAATTCAGACAATCCTTTAATTGGCAAACAGTCCTCACTACTTCTTGACCAGGTAAAATCTATCATCAGAAAACATTTAGATAATCAGTCAGGCCAAAAGCAACCCATATCCTTTTATACAAACATGAGTCTGTTCATGTACTTGATCAAGTTGTATTGCAGATAATACAACTCTTACACTTTGTCTTGTGTGCTGCAGAGTGACCACATTGTATTTGTAGACTGTAGCAACTTGCACCTTCTGATGGTTCTGCCATATTGAGAGAATGTGCTGGAATCCAGTGAGTAGTTGGTGTGGTTTAGAACAGTGAATAAAGGGGTACGCATGCGTGTACTTGTTAAAGCTCGCATCACAGACAGAACGCACTAAGGAAAATACACACAAATACAACTCACGTAGAGTTGTCGAGTACTTGAACTGTTAACTAGTATCTATTTCCGCCATGTACCAGAGCTCAAACTGCACGAAACCTGTTTCACTATAGCCAGAGAATAAACTAGGCACTAGCTATAGTTTGGTGTGCTTGTGTCAAACATGTGACATGACAACCGTTCAGGAATCAGTCACCTCTACCACCAGATGCTGTTTTTGATAGTACCAGTACCTGTGTTTTCCTATTGCCTCACAACCAGTCACATGATGCTTTCAAGACAGCCATTCATTTGTAAAGCCTACTAAACATAAGTACAAACTGACGATGTCCATGAGTCTCTGGCCACATCGAATTTTCCCTTGGAATAGCAAAGGGAGATTGATCAAATCCTGTGGCAGGGCAGGTGTTTGTTCTGCATTGGAATGTTGCAAATCAGTTTTTTTTTCCACAGGCTTCATGGAATATCTGAGCATTGTATTTTGACTCTCATGAAACAGACAGGAGGGCAGTGGTGGTAGCAATACATGCTTTATCTTTTAGGGCATTTGCATAATAGGCCAGATGTGATATATTTTCAGTCTAGTGCATTAGGTTCTTTCAGAAACAATTTTTACTTGTTTTAACTCCATATCTCTCTCTTTTTTATAGATGTGTAGAGCATTGATATCTAAAATAAAACCTGGAGCACAAAACCCAGATGTCGGACAAAATGGGATGATAAATATCCTGGTAATTTCTGGTGCAGAAATACTGACTGATTTTGCGTAAAAACAAGCGCTAATTAGAGAATCAGAATGAAGTCTATTCCTAACAAGGAAATTGGGGTGTTTGATAAAATAGATACCAGTTCCATGTGGATAATTCATGAAAATTGAGAAATAGGATTGTCACCAGAAGCAGCTGTCATGATGATTTCATTTCTTAAGGGAGGACAAACATGTCTACTATGAAAATAGGAAGTGCTCTCACCCATTTGAGAACAACAGGTGCATCATTCTACCATACGAAATAGGGATATCCAGTTAGAAACATTTGTCAATCAATCCCCGTTTACATGGATGTGCATGTAGCGTAAGCCCAGTATACAGAGCCAAAGAGGTGGTGCACAGGCGCTCGTAACGTTCAGTCAGTCAACCTTTGGTGCTAATAGTTGGGGTGCGGGGGTGGCCAGAGTGGGTAAAAAGGGTGAACCTGGAACATCTATGCGTTCAATGACCCACATAGGGCCATATCTGCAATAGAGTATTGTGTATTCATCTGTGCAGTCATCATTTTTTGTGCTAATAAGATTGCGGCAATTGGGTCTAAAACCACAACATTGTCACATGGAGGTCTTACATAGACAGGTTTCAAATGGAGCTCACATCTGGACGACCATCCCAATTCACGTTTGGCAATATTTCTCCGTTTCTGTACATACCAACAAACTGTAACTCACCTGTTAATTCCAAAACTATTTTCTACAGATATATCATTGACATAATCCATTGAAATTCACATATTTCTCCAGCAACAAGCCAATAATTGTCGCAAATGTCCCACAAAATCCATTTTGGGCAAAAAGTCTGACTTTCCAGCGCCAAATTCAAACGGGTATTCCATCCTAAATCGAATTTGTTCCATGGCAGTAGCTGTGTGACAAGTGTTCTCAATTGTCAGTCAGGCCATATTCTTGGATCCACTTGCGTTTTAATCCTGTTTTCACGAAAGGTTTGACTGACTGAACGTTATGAGCACCAGTGGGGTGGTGATGTCTTTTTAATGCATAAGCGACGTGTTTTCCGCATGTTGCAAAGGTTTCACACTATTGTGCTTTAAATGTTGGGCAAGAGTTCAGGAAGATCATGCCATTGACAGTTTACTTTTACTTTTTGGTACTTCTTCCTTAAAAAAAAAATCACATTTACCAAAGCAAACAGTGAAGAAGGCACTGAGAATTGACATTTATCATTGAGGTAACCAGTGGAGGGCTTTACACGTTCAAAAAATGCCTGTAAACAATAAGAACCACATTCTCATGTTACATGCTATCAATGTCACAGTTCTACCCACTGCATCTTTGTTAAAGTACAGCTGCCGCAAATGTATTGAGTACGGCCAAAAAAAAAACACAATCAACGTGGTTGTAACCCAGTTACTATTAAGGGTACATGCCTTGTGAAAAACAGCTTACCTTGTAATTTAAAACAACTTCACCACACACATAAATTATCAGTATCAATATCTACCAGCAAAGGAATGACATGCATAGTCACTGGTATACAGTAAGCAGCGAAAAAAATGCAAGAGCAAGAAAACAGTTTGGGAATAGTAAAGCAAAATAAACCCTGGTGGCTAACCAAAAAAAAAAAAAAATAACGAAGACCCAAGATGAAATAAATAAGTCCAGAAAGACAATACAAAACGACATTCAGAAATTCAAATCCAACAATGACAACAAAGTTAAATACATCAGAAGGTAAAAGGGTAAAGAATAATCAAAACATAAACTTTCTGCTTTCAATATCAATAAGAAAAAATCACTCATAAGTTGGGACAGGTAGTCGCCCATGAACATGCACTGGTGGTTTTGAAACTGTCCTCTCAACCTTTGCAATTTCTTTTATTAGCTATGAACAGGAGTTCTTCTCAAACAAACAGCTCAAACCACTTAAAACCCGCAATATATCACCTTTGCCAAAGACAAAGAGAGACATGGTAGGCCTGTCACTTTACTGTGTTTATTACATGTCAGTCTGCTTCACGACAGCAAAAGAATAAAATAGGACTACATCGTTTTCATGACATTTATGAATCTCAAATATCACAGCAACAGTGTACAACACTCTGTCTCATATATAACTATGAGTCAAAGAATACAACACACAGCACAAACTAGTCAATCAAGTATTTATCAGATAGTTCAGATCCCCCAAAATATATATATATATATATATATATATATATATATATATATATATATATATATATAAATATTTATATATATATATATATATATATATATATATATATATATATATATATATATATATATATATATATATATATATATATATATATATATATATATTACCCACGATCAAATATTTCAATACAACAATGGCAGTAAAGTTAAATACCGCAAAAGACAGATTTTAGAATAACCAAAAACATCACCTTTCTGCTTTCAATAGTAATATGAAGTAATAAATTCCATTGATGAGGGAAGACAGGCAGCCACCAATAAAAGGCAACTGACAATTTTAAACTGGTTTTCCAATCTTTGAAATTTTTTCTTTAGCTCAAAGCTTTAGTTCCGTCCAAAACATAAAGGCCTGACCACTTAAAATACATTTTTCTTTTACTTCCACCAAAGGTTGAAAAAATAGGACCTGGTAGTTCTGATCGACAGCAACTTTGATGAAAACTGTTTGGGGACAGTCAAACAAAAATAAGGTTAAAATTTAAATAAGTACATACTTCTTGACCACACATGCGACGATTTGGAGTACAGGGCAATTACTATCAACTCATTATATCCTTGACTAATAATTAAAATCAAAAAGAAAATTGTACGGAACGTTTAATAAGATGAATACCTGATTTGCATGTTTGTAGCTTTCATATAAATGAACATAGTGGTACAATGGCCCAACAGAAACTGTCACAGATTTTTTTGAGGAAGCTTAGCACTGCATAATGGCATAGGCTTGCAAATGCATGTGGTAGCTACTCACTAATTTTTGTGACATAGAGAGTAAAAAGATGAGGGAATCAGCATTTTTATATTCCTGGAACTCTGTTGCCAATCTATAGTTAGGTAAATAGCGCAGTTCATTCTGTCAAGACTGCACTTTGAGCGGCTTATAATGATGGGCAGCAGTTTTGTGAACTCAAAATTTCTGTAACCTGCTACTATACTGTTAATGTATAAACGTTAGAGTCAATTTTAGCTACAGTTGCTGCTATTTATGCTTACTACACTCCAATTTATATGAGATCGCAACAAAACCTCATTCGCTGTGTCAAGCAATCTACTGCATGCTTGCAGCTGAAAATGGTATTCCGTGACTTGTTAAACGGAAGGTGCTGCGAGCCAGCATTTGCACACAATGTTCTTGGGTGTGTAAGTAAGTTGCAGAAGTGTACCCTGTTAAAACCTTGATTGCATTAACTTTTAATATTTTGATATCTTTTCCTTACTAGTAAAGAAAAAAATATTAATCGGCTTATTTCCTCATTACAAGAGAGGGCAAACATTGTCTTCATGTGAATATAGATAGTTACAACAGCATCATGTGTGAAGCCCTGTGAACTGAAAATGATCGTTAATATTTTAATTCCATTGCATGACCATGATTCGTTTTAATTCCATTGCATGACCATGATTCGAAGTTCCCAACCTGATGCACAAATTTAATAGTCCTTATTATTTGCATACGTGTATCAAACAGACTTACATAGTTAGATAAAAAATCCGAGTAAGACAATAACACCCAAACATATACAATTCTTTCCAGACTTGTAACAGGCGATGGTGGTAGGGATGAAACCACCATTATATTTACTGTATATTCTCATATTAGCATAAAGGCGTATAACTTTTGTTGCGTCATTTTTTAAAATAAAGTATGCAGTTGGTATTGTGCAGACACCTTTCATTGAAAACATTCAAGATCAAAAAGAGGAGTCTATGGACAGAATCAAAAGTTATGCCAGTGTTTACCTATCATAGGCAGGAAACATGTGCTCCGAGCACGGCTTGCCAGCATTACGTCACTGCGTATGAATATGTGGTTTGCCCTCTGTTTATAAAACTCATCATGGAAAAAATATCTGTCAAACCATATAACACAAACAGGCGTGTAATAGTCTAGTTGAAACAGTGGGTAAATTACAG
>OZ026623.1:17700103-17735103 GCA_964020975.1 Hermodice carunculata | reverse complement strand
TCATTGTTGTCATTGTTGGGTTTGGAATTTATGATGATGGATCATGTTTTTCTGTACTAATTGACAGACTACACTAATAGCTACAGTTTTGCATTCGGCACATTAACCATCTTACAGCTTCCATTGGGCTCTCTTGGGAATATATATATATATATGTATATATATATATATATATATATATATATATATATATATATATATATATATATATATATATATATATATATAAATATATATATATATATATATATATATATAGTGTTCTTGGTCAGAAATATAAATCTCTGCTTAACTGAGTTATTATATTAGAATGAAAAATTAAATATATAACCCGAGAAAAGACATGGATGCACCAATCGAATTAGATCATCATAGAGAAAATGAACTTGAAGACAAGATGTTATGGGCCAAATGTGATTAATGCTGTAAAATAACTTTAAGCGGGTAAAGAGAGTAGTGACTAGTGTCACTACTACAATCACATAATAAGAAGCACCAATACGTTCTATGTCTACCATTCATTTCTGTTATCCTCCATGCAAAAGCATGGCCTTATGACTGCGAACATGTTAAATGCTTCCAGTTACCCAATTCACGTGGTTCATACACAGAGAGAGAGAGAGAGAGAGAGAGAGAGAGAGTGAGAGAGAGAGAGAGAGAGAGAGAGAGAGAGAGAGAGAGAGAGAGAGACAAACAGACAGACAGAGACAGAGATACTCAACTTCTAAGTGACTCAGCATCCGAGGCATTGCTTTCAGCAGCTTAGCAGGAAAGATATTCGTCAGAGTTATACTCAATGACAAGCAACACGTTCTAAATTGGTTTATTCGCCAACAGTTCTGTGAGTTTGTGTGCATCGATTTCAATAAGAATGTGTATCTATCAAAAAAAAAAAAAACGGTTAAAACGTTCAAATCGTGCTGATTGTCGCAGTAAAGGCATATAGATGTGTCGACTATATAACATTGTTCAGATTTCTTACAGATAGGGATTAGTCAGCTGTTCACTGGACTAATAGTGAACATGTAGGTAAATCAGCATGTATCTGCCATATGAAAAAACACTATCCCTAACATATTTCATCCAATAATGGGGTAATACTAGGAGGGATTTCGTCATCTGTACTATTCTTTGTATATATATATATATATATATATATATATATATATATATATATATATATATATATATATATATATATATATATATATATATTTATAAACAAGAATTGTTAACTAGGCTAAAGAAATGTCGCAATTGGTGTCACACAAGTATTACTTTATGAGTGCCCTTATGTATGCAGAAGACATTGAACTGTTGGCTGCATCCATGTTATCTGTGACCCAATTTTTGAAAGTGTGTTCACATTTTACACAAGAATATTATTTTTTTTACTCAAGCCAAGTTAACATATGCCTATAGGCTGCATCAATCTAATTCCTCTCTGTATTTGAAACAGATTGCAATTACTCTCGTCAGTCATGTTGACCACTCCAGTATTACTATTACCCTTATTGCAGACAGCAGTTATGTATGATGCTCAAAGTTCGTCTTCAATAAGAGGTCAACTTGCTATTGGCTGATATTCGCAAAGCATTTCCCGATACTAGTCATTGATTATCCAAGACACACTGCGCGTTATTGTATGGGTGTCAGTTAGGTGATTCTTCCAGCAAACAGTTCAGAAAAACATTAACGGTATTTATGTTTTATGTTCGAAACAAGCAGGACTCGAACCTGCAACCTTTGGCACCAGTCGCTTAGCTCAAATGGGAAACGCACATATCCAGTCGACCATATCCCAATTCCTGAAAAGAATGGTTAAATGGAGGTATTTATGTGCAAGTGCCATATGAACATGGTAATGCAGCATATTTACTGAGTCAGCATTAATTTAAAAAATCGGGAACTTAAATCCACCAGCATTAAGGAAATACCGAAATTACATATTTTATGTTCGGAACGAGCGGGGCTCGAACCGGCAACCTTTGGCACCAGTCGCCTAGCTGAAATGGGAAACGCACATATCCACACGACCAAATGTGCATTCCTTAAAAGGATGCTTCAATGGATGTAGTTAGGTGCTAGTGCCATATCAACACGGTAATGCAGTATATTTACTGAGTCGGTAAATTTCAACCCAAGAATGTACAAAGTTCAACACATCAAAGGCACAGATTTACCAAAACACCAATAGTCATTTTCGAATACCAACGTCTAATAAATCACACTCCTGACTTTAGACAGGCAGACTGTAGTAATGGGAAGCAATTGTTTTAATCCAGTGCTCTCTCAACGTTTGTAAACTGTCGGTTAACTTCATACAATAACGTTTCACAAATATATAGCCCTAACAACTAAAGACCCAAAATTACTTGTGGCAAAGATAATTCGATTCAAGGCAGGCCTGCCATTTTTTTTATCACCTGACCTGTCAGTCAGCTTAGTTGAAACAAAAAAACAAAAAAAACAAAAAACAAAAAAAAAAAGAACGAAAATGGGCTTGCATTGTTTACATCATATTTATTTTAAAAATTGCAACAAAGTGCCTTTTGTCCATTATGACTATGAGTATATTATACCCAATGAAGTATGTATCTTATAGTCTAGGAATACATTACCCACGTTACAAAAAATCAACCCAATAATGAGGGAAAATGTAAATACATGGTAGTGTGTGGACTTAGTAATTATCAAAATATCATCATTCATCTTCAAAAAACCAGTCCTTTTAACCTTTAAAATATTCTTGACTAACTAGAAACTATTTTTTTCCAAAATATGTAGAGCCAACAATCCCCCCCCCCCCCCCCCAAAAAAAAAACTGCCACTTGCGACAAAGATTAGCAGAGACATGGCAAGCCTGAGACATTTTGGTTTTCCTGACTTCTCAGTCAGCCGCGTGGACTGCAATATAAGAAAGGTGTTCAGTGTTTTTAACCACTTAGCAAAAAGCCATGTGACTTGTTGAGAAAAACCCCAAACATAGCCCCCGACAATATGCTCTATTTTTAATTATGTCACCAGTGAAAGTCACGAACATCAAAGATTCTCAAGTTCTCCTTCAAAATTGTTTAAAATGGAATGGATTGAAATTAGACACATATATGTAACTCTTTGAATGTTCTAATGTCAAAATACAAAATGGACTTAAACACTTTAACGAGGTTGAATGCCCTCCAACTTTATCCTTATGCTTAAGTGGAAACAGGTTTGCGGTGTGAATATGTTGCAATATTTATGTAAGACTTGTGTGAAGCAAGATATGGCAACTGTAGCTCAAACTTAATGCATGACGAACTGAGTGACATTATCTGGGATGCATGTACTACATGAGAATGAGAGAAACTCTTCGGGTAAACTTAATCATGTTTCGACTTGTTCAAGGCATTGTGCACCTGTTGTGCCCTATTTACTGTTTGTTGATTATAATCATGTAGTAGTTTGAACAATCTCGTGTAGAATGGAAACCAAAAGTTCAGGAAAATGACCTGTAAGTACCAATGACTCGGCAGTAGTGTCGCACTGTAATGTAATTGTCATTTAGGGACCTTTCCTTATGGTACTTCAGTGCACTGTCCAGGGTTATGGACTTGAAAATGTCGCCAATCCCTCCCATGATGGGCTTTATAAGGGATAGGGGTACTTTTAAAAAATCATCAGACACCAACCAGCCAATTGTTGCAAACAGCCTGCTCTCCTGCATGACTTGGACAACAAAAGACCATGCAGACATGGGACACATGGCGAACAATGGCAGATTGCAGCCGTTTGTAATAGAGTCTTGGGGACCCAAACAAGAGCTGCACAAGAACTCAATGCCAGCAGTTCAGTACTGCATTGCCTTATTCAGTCACACACAGTAATTCTAATGGCTGAATAGCGCCAGCCAGGAACTTGGAGGGACTTACTCTGGCTCTTAAAAAATGTACAGGCAGAGATTCTACAAATAAAAAATCAGAAACTGTATGGATCCATGAGCAGACCTGTTTGTTCAGTGATATATTAAAGAGGAGGGGAAACCTGGTACTGAAGTGGTCCCTTGAACTTACCTATGGGCCCACAGTGTGAAGTCCTGGCTATTTTTTTTTTCGTATGAACTTCCAAAGTACAGTCAGATGTTTTACCGCCTTTGGATGAAGCCAGTGAGCCGTTGCAACAAACATGCGTGTTAATAGGATATTACATGGGCGATCTGAATATCAAAATTTGTATTTCTCTTCTTTTTGTAGTAATCATCAAATACCACCGGTCATTTCCCTCAACTTTTGAAAGTCAGCATATTTGTATTTATCCATTCTCTGTTTGCATCATCATATATGCGAAAACGTACATACATACACACATGCATACACACACACACATATATAAATATATATATATATATATATATATATATATATATATATATATATATATATATATATTTATATATTTATATATATATATACATACATACATACATACATACACACATACATACATACATACATACATACAAGATAGGTTGACTGACGCCGCTTCTATTAAATTCTTTTCTTTTTATTAGGGGGTGGGGTCAGTATACCTGTGGTGATTCACAAGTCGATACTTTCAGTTTCAGGAGGATGTACATCATGAATTGACTCTGTCATTTTACTATTGAATACCTCCTGAAGGCTCAGTCGCTTCACCGAAGAATGAAAGTTACTGCTTTGTTTCCCTACATTGCATCTGACAGTACTTGGGTGACTCACATTTTATAACAGTGGGGTGTGGCCACTTTCGCTTGCCTAACCAAATGATATTCGGACTTGAGTTTGGTGAAAGTGCAAATTTTAGAGATTCAGGTTTTGCACAAAACCATGTTTTCGGAGAAACTCTAATAAAAGATCATCATTGTTGTGGTCTATCTAGCCATAGGCACCAAGTAGAAAACTTATCTTTTTGCTTTTGGATGTATTCATAAAAGAATGGGAAACATAGGGCCTATCCATTTCGTTCAACCGTTTCCGCAGTTGAATTCGGTGGTTTAAATGAATATCTCTCAGACAAGGGCATCTAATGAGAAAGTAAGGGGTGGTGTCGTCCCTACTCCTGCATATGCAACACTGTATCTCCGTCATGCACTACCTTTCCTTTCCTTCAGCAAGGGTAAGGCGAACCAAAACATTCAACCGTGCTCCTCTAAAAATGCTTATACTAAATATGTACTTTTCACTTAAATTCCGTCACTTTAAAAGCCTGTACTAATGCAAGTACTTTTGGCGTCAATTTCCCAGACAAATTGAAGTACATAGATCTCTGGAGATCATTTCATGAAGCTGTCGAGCCGCCTGTCATGCTGAGGAAAAAGCACAGTCCGTACCTGCAGTACTCAAAACTTGTCTCAAGTTGTTTTCGTAGGGCCAGACACATTTAGCCTGACTGCCATGTGCTTCGATCAATGAATTTAAAATAAATTAACATGGACAGTGATCAGGTACATGAAAGTACATTATATGAAAAATGGCCCTATTCTGATCAAGTATAACCTATAATGGTAGCAACCAAGTTCATCCAAAGTGACCACTATTGCCTGAATGAAATGAACTCGCAAAACGGCTTCTGCAATTGTATATTTCATAGACTTCATAGCTCGGGTAACTTCCTTTGTCGTGTTTTGCTAATCAGCACTACCGTGGGGAGGAGGGTAAAAATATGCTGTTCCTGATATAATGGCCAAAACTTATTCTGTTTAGGCTGTTATGCGCGGACAGGACACTAGATAAGTAGCCACGTAACTGAGATCTGTTGAAGCAAAGTAATTTTTAAAATGGTAGGTATCTGATGGAGACTTAAAGAACATAATTGTCAAATACCTGTATTCACTACATTTGGCAAGACTGTGTTTGTCCAATCACCATTTTCTATTCAGTGTGTTCTTTGCCTTGTTATCATAGCATTTGACTTGTCCTGACTGAACATCATTCCCGACTTTTTAAAAAAATCATGAGCTACATTTAACATGCTCCTTAACTGCTATGACTATTGGCTATAAACACCACATCATCATTACAGAAATGACAGGAGATTTGTCCACTTTAAGTTTTGTAAGGTACAGCATTTTTTTTTAATTCAACCTGTCCACCAAATCAGTCATGACAAAACAAAACGAGGGAGGACGAATGCATCCCTGGTTAACGCCATTAATAACATCGTACCATGGACTTCCAAATAGCCCGAAAATTAGTTTGTTCTGTACGTTCTATAAAGGCCTTGGATCATATACCAGGCTGTACCCTGGATTCCCTTGTCCGAGAACATAAAAAAGGAGTTAACCTGTATTGACGGTGTCTAACGATTTTGAGATGTCAAGAAATGAGAGCCACGTAGTCTGTCTTCATTGTTTTCTCAGGCTGCAGAGACGTTTGAGGATAAAAAATTGGTCTCTTAAACATCTATTTTTTTCCTATAAGCACCATGGAGCTCAAGCAAAATATCATGCGTCTCCAAAAATGTCTTAAACTGCTTATCAATTACAGAGGTGAAAATTTTATACACATTCGTGGTGATAGTTATTCCTAGGTAGTTACCTAATGAGTATATGCATTCCTCTTTATAAATTGGTTTCATAAGACACTGGAACCACATTTCAGGGTAGTGTTCAATAAGTATAGAATAAACGAAACATTGAACCAATACATTAACGATATGTTAACTCCCGTGTTTAAGAAATTGTTGGTTTATATCATTAACGCCACAAACTTTGCAATTTTTTATTTGCTTATTGCAAAACGTTCCCTATCAACGTCAAATATTTTGAGCGTAATCATTTTTGTGAGTACTTGGGTTCATTCAGTTCATTTTGGCAAGTGCATCCTGCTTTGTTTACATTTGTGATCAACCCACCTGGTGGGATTGTACTTGGAAGTATCAGAAAGTAGCACACAGGACGTGTTTGCATTTGATTTAATAATAAATTGTCAACAAACTAAAAAATGCCCTTTTATCACTGATGTGACATTTTGGGTGAAAGATTTGCACTGTTAAGGACAATCCATGCTGTAATTACCAGTGTTAGCTGTGGCAACCGTTGTAAACATAAAGGTGTGGGCCATGTCGGTCACTTGCTGATTGGACAATCAGGCAAACAATGCGATGCATAGTTAATTGCGGTCCGGGAAAAGTTTGTACAACTTGGTATGAACAGGTTTATTTATTACTCGCATTTATCCACAGCAATTAGGAAGCAGTGAAATTCGGGATCAACAAGTGGTGAAGTGGGGAAATTGGTATTGATTTGCCAAGTCTCTGAAATCGGGAATTCAGCTGCAAATATCCTCAAATGGGTTTGGACCACGGGTGCTGATGCAGCAAAGGATATAGAGCTGAAAGGGTGTTATCTTCAATAATGGCCTCCAAAGAATGCAGACGGGCTTCATGCATTTTGCCTGTTTACCAATGTTTCTTATTCTTTCTTTCCAAGTAACAAATGGAATGTGCTTTAGATAAGGTTGTAACAGGTACCTGCACTCTTAAACATTTTGGATTTAGTAACATGTGTGGTGGTTCTGTGACTGCTAACGCACTACTCAGGGTCACTTAGAAGTCATTTTACTTCACGTATGAATTCACTGGTGTGAATGAGTGAATGTGTTGCTGTTGTGCTGCCTTACATCCCACAGAGTACCTTTTTCATGCAATTTACCTACAACATTGCATTGGATTTGTCCTCATGGCGGTCGTTTGTACTGCAATGGAACTTTATATTCAATTCTTTGAATCAACAAAAAGTTAGCAATTTTCATTTCAACATCATAAAAATGGTGATGTGGTACACTATTCTTTTATAGTTTTTTTTTTGTTAGGGGTCCATCTATATGCAAACATTGCCCTTTTCGTCTGATTTATGGGTTGTGCAAGTATCTTTTGGCGTTTATATATGCCGTATAACAAATAATGTGTGCATTGAAGACATACATAGCATTCATTTCCACCGGACTTGACTCTAATCTACTTGCAGCATCTTCTGGTCTATGAGCAACTGACATGTGGGAAGCCCTGGTTCCTAACCTATTAGCTCAGAAATGACTGAAAGATGTTGTGACGTTATGATACACCTCAATGGGCCCTGCTTAAAAATGCAAAATTTACAATTTACTCTCGTCAAAACGAAAGTCTAACAAAATACGTCACCAGTATGGTTTTGAAGATATAAGCATTGTATATTAATGTACCGTATCAATATTCGATTGATACAGGTATAAATAGATGGTTTATGGACATACGCACACACACACACACACACACACACACACACACAAGCACACACACATGTATATATTCACATCCAATTAAGACCGTCTCTGAATGGGTCACTTCATGGTGAAGACTACCAGTTCATAGAGCCATATGTATGTATTCATAAGTATATAAACATGGTTAATTTTTAGTATTAGTTGAATAGGAACTGCAAATGCATTATATCTGTTCATAACTACTATGTCCTCGGAACAATACGCTACGATTCATGGTGGTGTTTTACTTTCTCCCGCCCTCTATTCATAAAAAAACACAAGCCAGCTATAAACGGTTCTTATTAATCATTAAATGTTGAAATCGTTATGCTTAGTTTATATATATATATATATATATATATATTTTTTGTGTGAAGCAAAAAACAAAAAACAAAAACAAAAAACAAAAACAAAAACAAGAAAAAAAAACAAAAAACCTTTCAATGAACTATTTATTTGATTGTCTGTTTACGTCATCTTGTTGCAAGTTCAGCGTAAGCATAACTCAAGGGAATGACAAGTTAACATATAAGATTTGGTACGATTTACTGCTTAACAAGGTTGAATATTGAAAAACAAATACAACCAATAAACTTTATCAATTTAAATATAAGTGATGAACCTCACGCACTTTGCGTGTATCAGCTCATAGCTCGCAGAGATTGGACAAGCATTTGTACCACGGAGTACTTACTCTATGGATAATGCTTGGCAACCTCTGCGGTTTATAAGCTCAACGCAAATGAAGGTCTTTTCTGACGAATATGGTATTCCTATTCAGGCTACTTCTCTGGTAGGACTGATTGGCTGATTCCACTTTATTTATATGTTGCATAGTCCGAAAGAAGATCAAGCTGTGCAAAATCAATTGGTATTCATTAGGTGTATTAAATAATTTGCCTTTCTTTCCAAATGTGTAAAAAAAAAATACAATGGCTTCTCTACTTTGTTAGTTTAACGTTCCAATACTGTATAATCATTCATATTACCGGGCATCAAAGGTCCCGCATTAGTTTTAAAAGTGATTTTTGCGAGTTTTACTTTCCCGAATTGCACCCTCAAAAAGTATAAATCCCACGAGAGCACCCATTTTTTCTTAATATTTTTATTCAAGTACTATGTATACGATTTAAGTTGCCATAATTTTACCTAGCTCAATATTCCAAAATAGGGTCTACTCTGGTAAATTCAGAAATACTTGTTCCTCGCGAAAATTCTGATTTATATAGTACCCATGTTTTAGTCAATCAAATATCCCTAAAAGTTAAGAATGTCACCTTTATCAATACGATGTTGAATGCAACTCGAATATGGCCATTCATTTTGTACTTACCTTCGTGTGACCATTGCTGGTATATGGTACTGTTGAAACGGTTGTCATGCTGATAACGACAACCGCACCAACAGGATTGTAACAGCTCTGTACTCAGTTGACCTTTGGAATTAGGTGATGGCTATTTGTGGTGAAGCTTGTAATTCACAAATACGAAAGTAAGTTCAGTATTAAGCGCCCTCTCTAAAAGTTATCACAGCTGAAATAATTGGAAAACCATGAAGGAGACATTGAAAATTCAGTGAGTTACCCTATGATATTTGAAATGCTGTCAAGGTCATCCATACTGTGTGTAAACCTCGGCCGCATACTCAAAAGTGCTCATATGCAATTTCAATGCCATTGGCTCTGCATTTGAGGGAATGAAAGTTTTTTGACAAGATTATGGCAATGAGTCAAACAAACGAGAAAAAAAAAATAAATAAAAAAAAAAACAAAAAAAAAACAAACACACACACACACACACACACACACACACACACACACACACAAAACAAAAACAAAGACAAAAAAAAAAGAAAAAGCATGAGAATCCCCCCCCCCAAAAAAAAAAAAAAAAAAAAAAAAAAAACGAAGAAACAGGCCAACAACTCAAATTCCAAAGCAAATCATTATAATGAAAAATCTCCAAGTTGGAGGGTGACCATTAGACCAAGGTCTAGTCATGCTTAGTATATCTGTCTGATATTACATACAATCTGAATTACATTTGTAATTATTCTTGACTTCCATATTAAGGAGCAGTAAAGTGAATATTAACTAATTACCACTGGAATTAAAAAGGTCATGTAAAATCACAGATCCATTGAGCTGCCACCTCGTAAGTAGCTTATTGACCCGTACGCAAGGAGCATTTCTACAGAGTTTTATAATCACAATAGCTTCATGGACGAACTTGGAACAAAAAGATTAAATGGATTGCTGACTTGGGAAAGCCACTTGCCATTAATGGTTTATAATATGGTTTAATTATGAAAAATAGATCAAAAGTCTTATAATTACGGTTTTTTTATATTTTATTTAATTGTTTTTGTTTTTTTTTTACCTTTGTTTGTGAGCAAAGCCACGTAGATGCTGGCATATAAAGCAAATATACTGAAACGTGTTCTGTGGCGGAGACGACAATAAAAAGCAAACTATGGGGACAATTAGGTCATTTCTATGTTGAATGATTCTGCCAGTGTGGACATAAAATTAATTCCTTTCTGTACTCAAACATTGTCACTTTTGCATGTATATACATTTCTATTAGACTAAAAGGGGTAGTATTTATAACGTTTTTATGGTGTGCTGTGTTGTGCTGTGGGCTTTGCTCTCCGACTCATACTTATATTGGAGGTGGAGTGTGTTTACAATGTTCCAGATTCATAAATATCACAAAAACGATGTAAGACTACTTTGCTTTTCTGCTGTAAACTTATCTGACTGACAAGTCTGGAGAACTAAAAGGTGATAGGCCTAACAGGTCTCTTTTTAATTTTGGCTGGAGTAATGTAATTTGTGTTTTGGGTGGTTGGGCCTATACATTTTGGAAAAGAACTAGTGTCTGCAGTTAATGATGAATATTTGTAAGGTTGAGTGGACCGGTTTAAAACCACCAGTTGCCTTTTATGGGTGACCACCCGTCTCAAATCAGGAGTGAAATTTGTTTCTTCACATTGATATTGGAAGAGAAATGTTGATGCTTTGGCAAGTCTGGAATCTCTTTGCTGTCATTGTTGGGTTTTTAATTAATGAATATGGATCATGTTTTTCTGTACTATTATTAGTTTAGTCTTGAGAATAATGTAGTGATTATTCGGGGAAGCCCAGTTGCTAACATAGTTATGTGTGGCATGGGAATGGTTTAAAGACTACCTATGTGGTAGGAAACAGTATGTTTATTTTGATAACTAATGTTCAGATACTTTACCTGTAACCACAGGGGTACCCCAAGCGTCCATACTTGGCCTGCTCCTGTTTATCATTAATACAAATGACATGTATTTAGCTTCAACTCAGTTTGATTCCATCTGATATGCAGATGACACAACTTTGATAAATTCTTTGTGTTTTTCTAATGTTACGTTTGACACTCAAGGGAATGTGTCAAGTTCCATTAATGTGGAATTAAAAAATGTTCATAACTGGCTAGCTGCTAACAAATTATCATTGAATATTGCAAAAACAAAGCACATGTTATTTCATTTCCCACAGAAAAAGACTTAAACATTGATGATGTTGCGATTTCCAGGGTTGAGGATTTTGATTTCCTTGGTTTATGTATACATGAAAATTTGAATTTGAATTCCCATTTATCCAAAATTGGCAACAAACTTTCTTAAGTGGTTGGAATTTTCAAAAAACTTGGAAAGTATCTTCTCACAAGAACTTTATTTTTAATGTACAATTCCTTATTCCTATCACATCTAAATTATTGTATTCTTGTATGTGGTTATTCTTTTGATCGAATTTTCAAGTTGCAAAAGAAAGTGATACGTCTGATATGTAATGCTGGGTATAATACCCATACAGATACCTTATTTAAGCAGCTGAATGTTTTAAAAGTACATGATATTCTGCAGTTAAAGGCCCTCCCTGCATTCAAGACAAAATTCTAACACATCCATACCTTGGTTTTTCAAAATACAGTTAGTCATATTTTGTGAGTAGATATCAATGTGAGTGTACCATACCTAACTGTTATGTATGCAACAATCATGAAGCTATTGTTCCACTGGAAATAAGTTAAAATCTCACTATTGTATTTTCTTTTTTCAGCATTAGTGTTTTGGATCTGCAATTTAAATGCTGTAAAAGGTCATCTCTCCTTTGTAGGTGGCCTCAGCGAGAGCGGATAAAATATCCTTAGCTGACGTCTCCTGACATATTTTGTTCTGCGTAGATTGTTTCAAAACAATGTCATATTATCTATTTTGTTGCATATATTTTTTGTACAATTTGTTATCTATATGTCAAATACAAAGATTCTGATTATGATTCGTCTTCTGGGAAGAGACATACTTTCACTGGCTTGGCACTGAGAAACATGAAACAAATTAAACCTTAAAGCGCTGATTTAAGATTGAGGGCAAAGCTTTCCACAGGACAGTTTACGCACATTGCAAACAGGTTAATTAAGACTGCTTTTTGCTTTAGACTTGCTTAAATTTAAATGAAAAGAATCATCATGTAAAATTTGAATGTTTTCAACATTATTTGTCTAGCGGTAATGGTTTTCATGCCCGTGTCACTTAAATTCTTCTTTAAACGTCACACTTGTTGGGCCACTTTTGACTCCACAGTGCCTTCAATTCGGTGTGTAACAGACAACATATTAGTTTCAAAGCATATATCTTCTAGTATTTTCTTCTGGAAAAATGTTTGAGCACTGAGGCCCTTAAATACTTTGGGCAATAAATTAAAAAAAAGTAAGCCAAATAAACCCGTTAACTTTACATTTATAGATCATTACATTAATAGGTTAGCTATAGTTGCCTCAGGAGACTTACAGCTAATTTGCTATAAATTTTTAAAATGCAAATGATACTCAGTCTGGTGTTAATATTGTTTGCAGTAGTATGTCTTTGAACTATGTGCCAACGTTATCTTCTGTACTAATATCTAAGTGCGGGTAAAAGCAATAATATACCCAGCTAAAATAAATTTGTTGCCTTCTCCAAGTTTGGACGTGTCCTTATACTGTCATATTTGTCACATAATGTCAGACAATGAAAATTCAGTAGTGGTTTGTAAAATGTCTTCAATGGGTGGTCAAATTGTCTTTTGTTGCTGTGTGTGAAGTGCATATGAATAGTTATTAAGTTCATCGACATTTCACTCTCATGTGACAGATAATATTTTCCTGAGAAGCAAGGTATAATCGATACGCAGGACTTTGCAATAAATCTGAATAGTTGGTTTAAATTTTGGAATGTATTGGACGGGCAGTTTAATGTAATATTACTGACTACTACTTTTTTCGGTTCAGAAAAAAATACACGTTTTTTTTTTTTTTCTCAAGAATGCCTGTAATATGTATGTGCCTGTAACACATTCGTCGGTGTCAGTTCAATAAACTACTTCATTGTAATTTGGTGAACTCTAAGACAGATACATTCTTTAGACAGAGAGAATGTCTCCTTTTATGATTCCCAAGACCAAATATGCACATTTTACACTGTATGAACCATTTGTGAATTATTGATTTGTTAAACAAACAAACAAACAAACAAAAACAAACAAAACAAAACAAAAACAAAAACATTCGTATATGACTCCATATTTACCACATGAATAATCCGTGCGGAAAAGCGTACCTTTTATGTCCATTTATTTATTTCAATCTGATATCAGTATCGTAGAAATGGGCACTCTGAGTGTGATTGTAGACCAAATTGTTTCTCGCGTCTGATACTGAACACTACAAAGGGAGCAATGTCGAATCGATGGAGTGTTTAAGATTGGCAACCATGAAGGCACCCTAGAAAAGAGGCTATACTTCGGCATCCACAGATAAAATTAATTATTTTTTTTAATCTGTGCAATTTATTTCAATATTTGGGGTGTATGATCTACCTATTAGATTTTATCTTTTTCACGCACGCTTTCCCTTAAACCTGTACATAAACACATACCTAAGTCAGTTACCTTTTGTTACAATATCACACACACATAGACAGAGAGACAGACAGACAGACACACACACACATACACACACACACACACACACACACACTTAAAAAAACGATATATAACTGAGAATGTGATAAAGTATGAATGAATTTCCTCAATGCCCCTTTTGTGCAAATTTCTATATGTATGTAGTTTGGGAGCGAATTTAATACATATATTTCTTTGTAGTTTTGTGATATCATGCAACAAATGGAAACTGTCGTATATGCACACGAGACATACAAATAAAAAAAACAAGTCTGGTCTGCCAGAACCAGATGGGTTCCAGTATGGGTGAGGCACCTATTCCCATGTTACTTTCAAAGAAGTGAATATAATCTGCTGTATTTTTAATTTTATTTCCTTAACATAAATAATTGTTTTGCTTTTTTGGGGTGCTCCTTTTTTCCAAGCTATCAGATTGATTTATTTTTAGCTTTCTCTGAGGTATGTCTTTTTGTTGCACATAGGTTCACTGCATTATGATTGTTCCAGCATTCTCCATCTTTTGTTCCTGCTTCCTTTTTTGTGCAAGTTTCCCGCCGTTTTGGCATTGTCTGTTTGTTTTTCTGGCTGTGCCGATGTGTTCAGATCAGACATATGCATATATGGTGTTGTGAAAAGTGACAGGCTTTCTGACTTTTTGGTTTATGGTCTTCTTTAATTTGCAATCCAGGTTAAATAATGCTAAAATGTCAGCTCATGGGAAGTTGAACTGTGAGTTATCTCCCGAGGAGCATATTGAGAAAAAAATTTAGGACACGGTATCAGATTTACATTGTGAGCAAAGAGAGAATTTGGGACAAGGACCAGAGCAAAGGTTAGTCTTGCAGTCTGATTTACGGGAGGTAGACAGAGGATCTCATGGGGGCAAAGACAAGGTGCGTGACATGCGTAAGTTGATTGCTTTAAATCAGAAAAGAATTGATCTTTTGATGCTTACTGTGGAGTTGAAATCTTTAAACCTGTCAGATTTTGGGCAGTTGGATGCGGCTTGTGTTGGAAAACCAGAGGTCCTGTCTGAGGGGCAGGTCTAAGTCCACCAGCAAAACATGTGCCAGTACCAGTGGTGGGTCAATTGGACAAACTGTGCAGTTCTGTGTCGATAAAGCTATTTTGCAGCAGGAACTCTCTGTGCAAAATCAGACAGCTAGGGTTTTGCACAGGTTACAGAGTGGGACTTTGATGGACATGATGGCCGGGAGTTCTGTACAGCAGGGTCTTGGGCTCTGCTCTCCTTCTCAGGTTGTTGGACAGGAGTACCCATCGGGAAATCCCAAGGGCGCTTCTGCATGTGGCACCGGGCAGTTTTCAATGTGGAAGAGCAGAAAACACCCCAGGACACAGGTCAAGGACAGTTACGATCAAAGTGGGGACCCAGAGGTAGAATCAGATAGTGTCTCTATTTTGTCCTTATCATCCAGTTTTTCTGACTCTGATCATTCTTCAGAGCAGGGCAGTCACAAGAGTGGTAAAGATAAGAGAGATAAGCATACACATCATCCTAGTCATCACAGCTAGTAGGAAATAGAAAGCGGGCGATAATATAACAATTCGTGAGAAATGGCCTCATGCTATGCTAGCCTAATAGCTCACCTGTCGTGATTTAAAGTATGAAGATTCACTTTTTGTTGCAGGGTTTCTCGAGGGTGTGCCTGCTGATGTAAACAAGGGGCACAAGAGAGTTGATAAAGTGAACAAATAAAATAAAGCATTTGGCAAATCTAATGTAAAGGGCACACAATTAGACTGGAAATGTCACTTTGGATATGCACACTGCTGTAGTAAATATGATTCAGCATGGCAATAGAGTATGTCGGGTGATTCCTTATGTTGCATTGAGTCACGTGTTTTTACCTTTTTCTAGTCCTGGGAACCACAATAATTCTCGTGGTTTTCATTAACATGTTGACCGAGGAAATGGAGCTAGGAGTGACTTTGGGTCCCTTTCATTCCAATCCTTTGTTTTCTGTGCTAATTAAATCACCACTAACTGCTGCTCCTTAAAGCTTAGATGGCAATAGACGTGTCATTGTTTATTTATCTTGGCCTATTGGTAGGTCTGTGAACAATGGCATCGATAAGAACTTTAATTTTGGTGAGCATGTACAGTTATTATACTCTTCTGTGGATCAGGTTGCAGATATCATTGCTCCAATATGCTTTGGTTGTCTAAATTTTAAACATGATCTCATTGAGGCCTACAGACAGATTCCAGTTTGTCCGGCATATTTAGGGTTGCTTGGATAATAATGGAGAAATAGGTTTTGTATGACTTAAGGTTTCCCATTTGGAATGCATTCCACAGCTTATTTTTGTCAACGTGTAACAAATGTGATTGCATATTTATTTATTTGTGGGGGTGTTCACATCGTAAATTATTTATATGCGTTTGGGGGTTCTGGTACTCCTGTGAGGGCTATGGAGGCCTTTTTTCGTTCAGGGGATCTGCTCAAAGATCTAGGTGTAGAGAAATCTGTGTCCAAGGCAATTATCTTCCAACGGAGATGGATTTTCCTGGTATTCATTTTAATTCTGCGTCTATAACTATGGAGATTCTAGTTCAGAAGATGACAGAGATTCAATATATTTTAGATTGTTGGGTGCAGAAAGAATAGTCCTTAAAGGTAGATGTTCACTCAGTTATTGGTAAACTGCAGTTTTCTGCTAAGTGTATATGTGCTGGTCGAGTTTTCATAGCCAGGATGCTTTGGCACTTGTTTTTTTTTTTGTTTTTTTTTTTTTTCATTCTTTACCTCAGAGGTGGTCAGTTCCGATTTCAAAGTACTTTATAAGAGATGTATTGGTGGCAAACATACATTTGTGAGTACAATGGGATCGCAATGATACCACAGCTTTTTTCTGTATTGTGGGTCCGTTAATGACAGATGTGTTGGTGAAAGAGGAATTATCTCTTCTTTCAACTGAATGGTAGGTGTGGAAGTTTCATTGCCAGTACAGTGGATATCAGTGTGAAAATGATGCACATTAACAAGGTTCCTCCTATATGTTTTTTGTTGCTGTGATTTTGTACATTTGAATGCATGGAGTATAATGGATATTTTTCTTCTTGGTTAAAGATGCTGAGTTGCGTTCGTTGCAAAGAGAGTCCTTGCTGTCGCAGTGGGCTGCCATTGTTCTATGTACCAGGTATTCTCAGTGGAGTTCTTTCTTTTCTTTTTGCTTGTTTTTTTTTTTTTTTTTGTTTTTTTTTTTGTTTTTTGTTTTTTTTTGTTTTGGTTTGTGGGTGGTTTTTTTTTTTTTGGTTCAATTTTGCAACATTTACCTGCCTCTTTAGGGGCAGTTTGAACATATATTCAGTTTTTGAGCATAGCTTTTAAGTATGGTACCTCCATCAGGAATTTTGTGAATGAAGTAAACTGTCACATGTTATCTCTAGTTTTGACATTATCTATTAAGATTCTTTGGAGATAAAATTTACGTTGAGGGTTTGGTTCGTTGGACCCTTACTGTCCTCGGAAAGCAGCTGCGATCACTCCATATATATTCTTGGACATATACAGATTTCTAGATACAGAGGATTCTTTGCAGATGGCAAGTTGGGCTGGCATTTTAGTTGGTATCTTTTTAATGGCGAAGAAATCGAATCTAGTTCTTTCTAGTTTGCTTAGATTTAAAGGGAATGAACAGTTGAAAATATGGTTGTTTATTTCACTGATTATAGTCTTTTAGTTACGTTGTCTTAATCATAGACCAAATAATTTGGTCATCGTGTTCATCAGTTACCTTTGGTAAGGATACCTGATTCTCCCTTATCTCCCGTTCCTGCTTATAATAATTAAGTGAAGTTGGTTCCAGAGCAGTCGAATCGTCCTGCATTTGTTTATTGTACTAAGCATGTTCGTTCTAGTGGTTCTTCTGAAGTTTTTGTTATCAAAGGCAGGGTACGTTGCAGACAGCTTTGCAGGACATAGTTTCTATGAAGGTAGAGCCACATTTGCTTTTAAAGCAGGCGTTTTGGATGAAATATTACAGAAGCAAGGTGATTGGTGGTCTGATGCCTATTTCCTTTACCTTCGGCAACTGAGTCGCAGGTGGGCAGTCGTTTGAGATATTAAATTCTAAGTGATAAATGAATGATATTCAGTGACTGCTTTTTCTGTCTTAAAGTGATGTGATTTGTTTTTTTGTTTTTTGGTGTGTGTGTGTGTGTGTGTATGTGTGTGTGTGTGTGTGTGTGTGTCCTGTTCCGGAAATGAGGTGGGATTGTTCATTTACAGTTTCATTCGGTGGAGTATATCTCTTTATGTAAGATATCTAGAATGTTTAATTATTCTAACATGTATTACGGATTACATGGTCGCAGCAGGTTATTCATAGTATTTCATATACTTGGACGCTTATTATCTTTTAAATAAATATTGATATATGAAATGTTCCCATTGAATTATGCTTGCATTTATAGTTCAGCATTCTGCTTTGTTTCTCTCTCTCTCTCTGTCTCTGTCTCTGTGTCTCTCTTACTCTGTCTCTCTCTGTCTCTGCCTCTCTCTCTCTGTCTCTGTCTGTCTGTCTCTCTCTCTCTCTGTCCCTGTGTCTCTCTTACTCTCTCTCTCTCTGTCTCTGCCTCTCTCTCTGTCTCTGTCTGTCTGTCTGTCTGTCTGTCTGTCTGTCTCTCTCTCTCTCTCTCTCTCTCTCTCTCTCTCTCTCTCTCTCTCTGAGAATATAAGTTCATGGGCGTGGTCTAAGTGAAAGATTATGTGAGTCTGTGTGTTTTCTGATGCTCTGATGATATTTTTTCTCCGGTTTGCAAGAGTGTATTGCATTTGGTTATTTCTTTCCATGCTTGTGAAAACTGTTGTTTTTCTATTTTGTGGAGATGATGCAGTGTTTATGTGTTGAATTCGGAAACATATATACAGTAAGAGTATGTTTATTTGTTATTTTGGCCGTTTGTTTGGCGAGAGAGTGTTTGACAAGATTTGTTTTTGATGTCAAATCACTGTTGTTTTACGTCAAAATAGATTGTATATTCAATCATGTTGGTGGGTTTTTTTTGTGCTGTTTATGTCGAGTTATTTCCAAATTCAAAAATAAATTTATATTGTATTTTCTAAAATCAGTACGTATTTTTTTTTCGGTAATACTCCCTATTCACAGAGCAAGCTGATTGATTTATTTTTAGCTTTCTCTGATGTATATCTTGTTTTTCACACATAGGTTCACTGCAATATAAGAGTCAAAGCTCTCTCTCTCTCTCCCTCCCCCCCCCCTCTCTCTCTCTCTCTCTCTGTCTCTCTGTGTCTCTTGTTCTTCCTTTCCTTATTTATGCAAATTTTCCTCCGTTTTGGCATTCTCTCTTTGTCCTATTGACTCTGAAGACATGTTCAGATCAGACATGTGCATATATGATGTTGCAAACAGTCACAGAATTTCTGATTTTTGCCTCCCTCTTTCCCTGGTTGTTCTTTTCTTTTTATATTTTTTTTTATTTTTTTTTTTTATTTTCTATTTTTAAAGTAAGATCAAATGTTTTTTTGTTGTGAGAGAGTGCTTGATCAGTTTTATTTTCTTTTGTATTGTGTTTTATTTTCCGCCTCTCTTGTTTCTTTTGTTTGTCTTTTGTTGTCAAGTCTTCATTGCCTTTACGGCCAAATAAATTGTACTTTCATTTAAGTTGGTGTTTGTTTATTGTGTGGTTTATGTTGAGTAATTTCTGAATTCAACAATAGTTCTTTGGGAACGGATCCGATGAATGGTTGGGGCGCCGAAGTGAAAATGCCATCTTACCATGTACTGTTGGATAGTGGATAGATAAATGTCCATACGCTCCAGGGGAATTACGGATATAGTCTGGGGTGACAGGCTATCATTTTTTAAAATGCACTCTCGTTTGGTCATATATGACAAACTGTTTGGCAATGGCAATACAATTAGACTTTTCCACAAGAAACAAAGCGAAAGATCCATCCATTTCTCTACATTCGCTCCTTTTTTGTGGAGAAACGGTATAGCTTGTGGCCATACACAAGTCAGCTCAACAATTTCCAAATGTGTTTTGAGTGTGTACAAATGAAAATATATGCGCCATAATGGCTCCCCATTCCGTCAGGATTGTTGGTTTAAGAAAATATAAAAAAAAAAAAAACATGAAAAAATATATAAAGAATTTACTTTACGTATGTCAGTCATTGCGCATAAATAGGTGTTCACCGGTACCTTAACCACAACCCTCGTGCATGTCAATATAATGTATACAATAAAATTGAATATTGAATTTGACACTTTGTACTTATTAATATGATTGATTGATTGATTGATATTATTTTATTCATATGTACATAGTAAAAAAATCATATAAAATTATGTTACAGAATGATCACAGTATCACAGTAAAATGATATTTGGCACACATGCAACTCAGCACAAAACAGACCCAATAGGAACACTGGGACACAAGCCTGTACCATTGCATTTAATTGGCTGTAGTGGGGCAAGTACTATGTACCTATGACAAGGGAGCACTAGAAAGCAAAAGCCTTAACAATTGCTTATTTCCATAGTGGAGCCTAACACAGGAGGAGGGGAGGGAGAATACATGTATAAATAATGAATACCAGTAAAAGAAAATTAGTTATAAATATTGGCTGTAAGTAATATGTATAGACATTTGTAAATCTTAATAAATAAAAAATAGAAATTGATATAAATAAATATGACTATGTAAATATGGTGTAAAAAATTAGTTGAAGATGAAGCTTTCGCTCTCCAGTGCTCCCATTCCATACAGAAAATGAGACTTAACTTTACGCTTGAAGATAGGCTTGCTATAGCTCAACTTCACCTCATCCGGAAGTACATTTCGCACTTTAATATCATTATACATAAATTCTAGCTTTCCCTGGGATTTGACAGCAGGAACCATAAAATTTAAAATACTATTTCTGGTATTATGGACATCAGCAACCGTAGTTGCATTTCGCAAATAGGAGGGGGCTGTGCCATGGTAAATGTCACAGACATGTGCTACAGTGAGGTAGTCCACCCTTCCTGCTACGTTAAGTATGTCCAAGTCAATAAAATTCTTTGCATACATTCCAGTGTTTAAACTTCCACTTCCAAGTGTTTTTTTTTTATTTTTTTTTTTTTATTGTTTTCCCTGTTTTATTGAAAATTGGAATTTTTTCACATTTAGATATTAACTTCTAGATGCCAATCTAGTAAGTAAGCATCTAGTATATTCAAACATTTTTGTTTACTTTCTTTTCTGAACTAGAGACTAAGATCAAGTCATTTGCATTAAGTAAACAGTTAAATTTTTTGTTCTGCACAATTAAACGTGGTCACATGTATGGGGCCAAGCACCTGCGGAATCATCTAGGCAAGATCTCTGTCTCTCCCGATATGCCACAAGTAACACGAAAACTTGAAAAAAAAAAATGTTGGCTTATGGGCGAAATTTATCTCCTGATCAGAAGAAGGCTAAAGTGAGGTACCTGAAAACCTGAACGTATGGTAAATTGGATATCCAGGGTGAAAACCCTTACAACCCTAAAGCTACCCAGAGAGAAATAGCCCGAGACCAACTGGAACTTGGTCTTGAAGCAAAAAATGAAATGAGCTAAATTTCTTTCAACCAGGTCATGAAACTTCCAAAGACACTGACAATCTAATCATTAACTCCCAAACGTTAACTCTCCTGAGGAGAATTTTTCTTTTTCTCTACCACAGTTTTTTATTGTCGCAAACATGTGTTGCTCTTGACTTTCTTCATGTTGTTGTATTTTTCTTTCTTTTCAGCTTGTATGTGTTTTTGCGTTTGACAATTTTCAGATTCACGTTAAACTCACTCTTTGTGTTGTCCATAAATATCTTTCATGCTGTGGTACTCCTCTCATTACCTTATAATGCAGATTTCATCATAATTCTTACATTGTATATTAAACGACGAGACCGGAAATCATAAAGAAGGATGTACTGAGAAATTTTGGGGCAATCGCCACAAATTGCTTAAATGAGCTCCTAATGACAAAAACGACTAAAAAAATACTATATCTTTAGCCTCTGACTCAGAGTGTATTGAAATTAAATATTTAACTGAGTTTCTCAAGATTTTAAAAGGCATGTTTTTTGTACTGGATATAAATATTCAAAGTTTGAATGCAAAAACTGATAAGTTCCACATACTGATAAATGATCTGGTAAAAATGACTTTGAACTTGATGCTATTTGTCTACAGGAATCTTGGCTAGATGCACACTCACCTAATGATTCAATTTTTAACCCGAATAATTATGTTGTGATTACCCTTGGAGCTATTTGTAGTTCTCATGGCGGTCTACTTATATACTTGCATAAAAAGTTTGAATTTTATACTTAGACATTTTTATATTCAAAACAAACTTTGGGAAGGACTTTTTTATGTATATATGAAAGATACAGACAAAAGGGTAACACCATGTAATATTTATAGACCACCTAGCGATAGAAATGATGACATTGAAAGGTTTACAACTTAACTTAGCCCAATAACTGAAACTTTATCAGGTTAATCATCCGAAATAATTAATGTTGGGGATTTTACTTTGGACTTGTTAAAGATAAAAACCAGACAAAAACATGCTGAATATTTAGATATCATGTTATGTAACAGTTTCTTTTCTAAAAATACCTTGCCAACCAGACTAACAGAGAGAACTGCAACCCTCATAGATCACGTTTTCTGTGAATTGTCACGTTCAGTTCGTTCATGTGTATCTGGGATTCTACTTTTGGACCTATCAGGTCACTAGCATATTTTTACTTGCTATGATTTAAAGCCTTACAACATTTTTATGATGAAATTAGCAATACCAATATAATATCTAATCTTAATACTGACTTATATTGTAACCCAAATGAAAATTATGGCAAGTTGCAGGAAACTCTTGTTAGTGCCAAAAACAAGCATCTTCCAATTAAAATTGTTAGATTTAATGATTACAAACATAAGTATTCTTCACGGATTAATAATGGTATTTTGAAGCAAATCAATTTTATTGATGGGCTTTATAAAAAAATTAAAAGTACTTCTCAAAGTGATCTCCAATATAATACCATGAAACAAAATTTGAAAACTTACAATTCAATATTAAATAGAAATATAAATGAACTGAAACAAAGATATTATCATTCTGAGTTTGGAAAATATAAACACAATGCTAAAAAAACTTGGGATACTATAAACATTATTCTTCACAGTAACAAAAAAAAAAAAAAAAAAAAAAAAAAAAAAATCCTATTTTTTTTTTTTTTTTTCAAATCGTAAAAACGAAACTACTAATAAAGAAATAATTTCAAACAGATTCAACCATTTTTCTCACATATTGGCCCTAAGCTTGCAGCCAAAATAAATGTTAAGGATGGACCATATTTTACATCATATCTAAAACATGCATTGGACATATTTTTTCTTTCTCACTTGTGGGCTCATCATGCATATCTAGCATCGTTCAAAATTTGAAACTTAAGACGAGTGCAGGACATGTTAATTTATCAATGAAATTATTGAAAGGTCTCAACCTATTTATTACTGCACCACTAACTTTGATAATTAATCAGTCTTTGGTAACTGACATTTTTCCTGATAAATTAAAAAAATGCATAAGTAATACCTTTATAAAAAAGACGACGAGACCATTATTGAAAACTATCGCCCAATCTCACTTTTGCCTGCCATATCCAAATGTTTTGAAAAAGTGGTATACAATCGTCTAAATTAATATTTTATGTCAAAAACATTATTTTACAAAAGTCAAATTTTGGATTTTAACAGTTGCACTCCACTGAAAGCGCTGCCTTAGAGTTCACAGATCGAATTAAGAAAATTCTTGATCATGAAAAGCTACCCAAAATTATTCATCTAGACCTAAGCAAAGCTTTTGATACCTTGGACCATAAAATGCCTCTCTATAAACTTCAGTATTATGGCATAACAGGTGCGGTATTGGATTGGTTTAAAGACTACCTATCTGGTAGGAAACAGTATGTTTATTTTAATGGTTTATTTTCAGATACTTTACCTGTAACCATAGGGGTACCCCAAGGGTCCATCCTTGGCCCGCTCCTGTTTATCATTGATACAAATGACATGTACTTAGCTTCAACTCAGTTTCGATCCATCTTATATGCAGATGACACAACTTTGATAAATTCTTTGTGTTTTTCCAATGTTACGTCTGAGACTCGACGAAATGTGTTAAGTTCCATTAATTAGGAATTAAGAAATGTTCATAACTGGCTAGTTGCTTACAAATAATCATTGAATATTGCAAAAACAAAATACATGTTATTTCATTCCCCCCCCCCCCCCCCCCACACACACACAAAAGATAATTCTGTGCAAGGCTTAAAAATTGATGTTGCGATTTCCAGGGGTCAGGATTTTTATTTCCTTGGCCTATGTATGCATGAAAATTGGAATTGCAATTCCCATTTATCCAAAATTGGCAACAAACTTTCCAAAGTGGTTAGAGATAAATAATAATAATTAAAAAAAAAAAAAAAAAAAAAAAACAGAGAAAAAAAAAAAAAAAAAAAAGAAAACTTGGAAATATCTTACCACAACAATTGTCCATTTAATGTACAATTCCCTATTCCTATCATTCCTATCACCTCTAAATTATTGCATTCTTGTATGGTGTTATTCTTTTGATCGAATTTTCAAGTTGCAAAAGAAAGTGATACGTCTCATATATGATTCTGGGTATAATGCCCATACAGATCCTTTATTAAAGCAGCTGAATGTTTTAAAGTACATGATACTCTGTGGTTACAGGCACTCAAGTTTTATTGCCGATACACTAAATATGAAGTTCCTAGTTATTTTGAAAATATGTTTGAATTTACTTTCGATCACACCCTCATTTTACACATTATAGAGGAAGGCCTTATTATCCCTGCCGCTAAAAAAACAACATTGAAAAATTGTATCTGCTCCTACATTTTCCACTTACTCCAAAATGTCTCTCCCTGCATTAAAGACAAAATTCTAACACATACATACCTTGGCTTTTCAAAATACAGTAAGTCGTATTTTGTGAAGAAATACCCATGCGAGTGTATCATACCTAACTGTTATGTATGCTGCAATCATGAAGCTATTGTTCCACTGGAAAGAAGTTCAAATCTTTGTATTTTTTTTTCTCAGCATCAGTGATTTGGATCCGCAATGTGAATGTTGTGAAAAATTCATATGTCCTTTGTAGGTGGCCTCAGCGAGAGCAGATAAAATATCCTTAGCTGAGGTCTACTGACACATTTTGTTCTGTTAGATTGGTTCAAAACAATCTCATCATATCTATTTTGTTTCGTGCACAATTTGTTATCTTTATGTCAAATAAAATGATTCTGATTCGGTATCCTTAAATGTAGAAGGTAAATCATTTATAAAGACGTTTAGCAGGGTTGTTCTTAACACACAACCCTCTTTAACGTCTCTGTAAATTGTAATATCGCCTGAGAGACCAGAATCATGTGTAATTTATACAAACAGAATTGAGAAACATATATGTAATGAGTTCAAACATTTTTCCTTTGATACCACTTGCTTTAAGCTTCCAAAAAGGCCATCATGAAACAAAGAATAAACGCCTTTTAAAAATCTATGAAACAGGAATAGGGAAAACTACCTTTACATAACACTTAAGTATACAAATCAATCAATGTACGTAATCAAAGTATATGATCGCTGGTTCTCTTCCCTTTTGCAAAACCAATTTGATATTTGTTATTAAGATTGTTGTCTGTCAGATGCGATCGTTTTCGTTCATTCACAATTAAGCAAAATAGCTTTGCTAAACAACTGCTAATACAAATGACCCTGTAATTGTAAGGGTCAGTCAGTAAACAGGTTTCGTAGATGAGCGTAATAAGACTGGTTTTCCAAATGTCTGGAAAGAAACCAGATGAGAGAATGTCATTGAATTGTTTTATCAGGGCAGGTTTCAAACCAGCACAACTTGCATTCAGCATTTCATTTAAGATCAAGATCTTTCCAGTCGACCCCTTATTTTTAAGGCTCAAGAGCGCTTTGGGGACTTCAAATCATCGACTTTGTCATTCAGATAGGAACTGAGACTCACTTGATCTACACAAAACTCAATTGATGTTTGGGAGAGATTGTGGTTTGGATCGACTTGATAGTAAATTAGACACATGGGAGAACCCGTGAGTTGGATTAACATATTTGTCCTCTTTGTTTTTTTGCAGATATAACACCTTTTGCTTCTTTTATCAAATCGAGATACTTCTTTGGGTCTTTTCTCAAACATAATTGATTCAGTTAAAATTCTTAAGTTTAATTTTTGTTTTTAATCCGGTTATGCATTTCTTTTCTCCTTTGCATTATATGTTTGTCGTAAGCCGTAGTTGTGCGGATCCTGAGATAATAATTTTGCGACATGTTTGATTTCATTATAAAAGTCATAATTGTTTTGTCAGCCAATTTTGGTACTCTTTTCTTCTTTTTATGCCTGATCAGTTTTGACTTGACAGAAAATTCTGCAGCTTTGTAAATGATATTGTTGAAATTTGAAACTAATCTATTTACTTTCCCTCTATTCTGAATAATGGCTACACTATTTGTAAAAAAAGGCCTTTGTCAGCTCTGAAATGAGTATCTCTCAGCCTATTGGAACCTTTATGGTTTCCACTGTATAGACTTTGGCGTATTTTTCTGAGAATGCTATAAAATCACGTAATGTTAAAGTGTTTATGTCATCTTTAGTTAGAATCTGTACTTGCATTAAATTAATCTCAGCTGCCATAATTTTTTTTTCAAAGTAATGCAAGTTATATATATATATTTTCTAGTCAATGGCACGAGCGATAATAACTTAAGACTAAAAACATTTTCAGCAATGGCAGGATTATAACCAATACCGGCTTTACAAGTAATACGTTTATTTCTGATAAGCTTTACTAAAAAGTCTCCTGGCAGTATGTAATAGAACACAAGGACTTGCATACACCATGGATATACCCACAGGTTGTTGTGACAATAAACATATGAACATATATACATAAATGCGTCATATAATTCCATACGCATGTCGTGTACCAATACTATGGCAGATAACTTTGTATCCTGCAGCACACATACCTTTTGTGATGTTGTATCTACCGAAAATCCTGCTGATGGTGATAACATTGCGTGTCTAAAGGTCGTGTGCCTTCTTCTGTAAGTTGAAGCTGATTGTAAATATGCCATCAAATATCAGTGGATAACATGAAATCCTTAATGAGTCAAATATTGCGCCAACACCATATATCTTCCTCGGAAAAGCGAGGATACACCAATCTCCCGGCAACCTCACGCTACAAAGGAACAGCCTCCAAAATGCCAATAATTCTGCCCCTGTTGAATGCAGAAAACTGCGATTGACCCGTATCCTATGCCATCGTGGATTGACATTGACCCCTGTATTGGCAATGAGTGCTCAGGCATACACTATTCATAACAGTCTATATGGCATCCATATTTTATATACAAACAATATTTCGAACAACCTATGTTAAACTAAGGGGGGGGGAGCTCTATTGTGCAGTATTATATTTCTAGTGAAAAATCGTCATCTGTAGGGTATAGTATCATCCTGTTGAACTTGCATAACATACATGTTTTATGTTACGTGTCATTCTTGGAGTAAAAAAATCAGTTCAAGTTGAAATTGCCCAAATCTTGACAAGCCTATCAATGAACATTACCATATATAACAGCAAGACCTGATTATTCATGAAGTAATATATCATTTATTAAATATTTGAAGATGATAACATATCATTTTGAAAACAAAAGGTAATGACTGTTCTGAGAAATGGAAGCAAACAACAGTTTTCAGCCATGTTAGAGAAAGTGCAACGACGATCCGAGCCAAAAGAACCATCTACGATCAAAATCTGTCAGTCCCCAGACGAGCAATTAAACAGTCGAAATTTGAAAGTCCAAGGTATGTGTTTATTACACTTTTGTATCAGTAGATAAATATAAAATGCAACATAAAGGAAAACATTTCTCTGTCTGTCTGTCTGTCTGTCTGTCTGTCTGTCTGTCTGTCTGTCTGTCTGTCTGTCTGTCTGTCTCTCTCTCTCTCTCTCTCTCTCTCTCTCTCTCTCTCTCTCTCTCTCTCTCTCTCTCTCTCTCTCTCTCTCTCTCTCTCTCTCTCTCTCTCTCTCTCTCTCCCCCCCGTGCCGTAAACAAGAAACGTTGATAGAAGTTTTAATCGATTTTATGCTAGCGGTCAATTTCTTGCCTCATACACACACGTTATAAAATGTCATGTACCATAATCAGGTTTATGCATTGAGCATATTATTAATACCTCAATTAGAAATCTACCGGAGATCTGTATGCAGAAGTTATCTACAAACTTCAGAAACGATTACTTTAATCACATTTCGAATATCCCTGTTTCATATGTGTTACAAATAGAGGTAAATAGCAGGAACCAAAGTTGAAAGATATTTTTCTCCTATGTTTCATAGAAACGTTTGAGTGTACATCTGGCTACTTAAACAGTTATAGAGAAGCACCCAAGGTATATTCCCTCTGAATTGTAGGAATCTGGCCGACAATTTGGAACAAATCATACAAAATATGAATTGTGGGTGATGAAAACAGACGATGATGGGCAACCATGAATCGTCAGCTCACTGACTAGTCCGCTGACCTCAAAAGTAGCAGACAAAAACTATACATACCTTCAACGCAAAGCATAGAATGGTAGGTCGGCCATTCTATCAAATTGGGTCTTGGTGACACCCAAATCTAATCAGTTCATCGTCCCATGGGGCAGACCCTTAGAAAGTGAAAACCTGACGATGGTCTGAAGTTGCAGTTTCATATTGATAGCAATATACCTAATCGCATGAATAAAGGCAAGCAAATTACAAGTGCAATCAGGAGAGGGTATGAGTGATTGGATAAAAATGTTTACAGGACAATTAATGCCATTTCTGAAGCACAAGGCGCCAGTTTCAATACCTATACAGAATAAGACTTAACGGCTACAGACCACGTTCAACGTCGAGGCACACAATATAACATTGCCCCCAAAGTGTTGTCTTGTAGAGAACATTGCCGAAGATAAGGACTCCCTACTTTCATGTAGATATGAATGAAGTAAACAAACTACTTCGCTAGTACAATGATCAAATAAAGACTTATGTCGAAAATAGATCAAGGGGAAAATCTACATGAGGTTATAATTTTCAAAAAAGAAAGTAGGGAAAGAAAGATAGAAAGAAAGAAGAAACAAAACAACAACAACAACAACAACAAACCTTGCCACCAATAAATAGATCCCTCATGTGAGTAACTGCAGACATATATATTAATACGATAGGGTTGTGTAAACAATCTGTCCTCAGCTAAACTTTACATTCAACCCATCAGAAGTCCCACTGTGGTCTAGGGGTACCCACAAGATTCCCCCTTCCCCCCTCCCCTTTTATAAAAGTCTATCCCTGGTTCCATCGTTATGGCCAGCCCACGCGAGCTCATCAAATACTGGTATTATTTGCCAGTCATCGTACCAGAACACAAGTGTACAGTGCCAAGCATGTGCTATGAGGTTCAGTCATACACATCTCTGAAGACCTGACCAAATGGTTTACGACTTGTTCACAGAGGCGAGACATCTGAAAAAGAATCAAAAGTTCGAGGATGTGTACACTAGGAATTGCCACATACCGGTCAAAACCAGGGGACTGATGGATTTAAATGGGTGGATGTGAGGATAGAACAGGATATCCAAGACCTACAAAAAAACAAACAAACAAACAAACAAACAAACAAACACACACAAAAAAAAAAAAAAAAAAAAAACAAAAACTAAACCAAAAAACTTAAAAAACAAAAACAAAAACAAAACAAAAACAAAAAAACACTGTGGTCATATGTCTATCTGTTCCCCATCCCATCCCACCCCACCACCATTCTAAGGCCTCTTTTGGTAAACAAACCAAATCATTTTATTTCACAGGGGTACATAGCCTAGACACTTCTGTCTATATGTTTACTTTCATGGTGTACAAAAAGTATTATTGAAGAAGCTTTTTTTTTCATATAAACTAAACAAAATTTCATATTTTTCGCCACGTACATACATATTTGTTAGTGAGTTTCATATTCAGCATTTGACCTGATATACACATGATCTATTTAGTTTGTTGCATGAGGTCATGATACTCTGGTACTCGAATACAAATCCAAGTAGAAAATCACGAAGTGCGCTCGTGCCTCAGAGTACCGTATAACGACGTCTCCCTGTATGGTGTTTAAGTACCACACGATCCGCTAAAAGCAATCACTAAATGCGCCTGACCAGGTGTTTGGTTGAGTGATGAGTGTAGAGTGATGCAGCGTTAGTACCTGCTCCCTGGCATAATTTATGGCTCTCCACTTTCATCTAAGTGAAAAGACAGTCTGGGGTGACATTTGGAGAAGGTAAAAGTACGAGCTGACAAATTGGACAGTTCATCTGACATTACATGTGTGCGTGTGTGTGCGTGTGTGAGAGAGAGAGAGAGAGAGAGAGAGAGAGAGAGAGAGAGAGAGAGAGAGAGAGAGAGAGCGAGAGAGAGAGAGACACACAGAGAGTTTTCTGTTGTATTTTCCCTTGCCATTGTCATTTTAAAAGACGAGTACTTCAAACAAACCCTTAAGAACGACTGGTTTCAAGATTGCGTGGATTTACGAAAATGTGTGTTATTTACTGGTCACATTAATTGATTGTCAGGTCATTTGGTTTCATGTTATTTATTTACTACAACATCCACATGTTTTCCAATCGGACGCACTTAACTGTGGTTCATTCTTTCAATAGATACTGTACAGTGCACAATTGAGAGCATTCCTTGTAGACAATCTTTATAACAAACTGTTTTAATTAATATAAAATTCACATGTACGTGTAAGCACGGAAGTGTAAAGCAATTCACATCTGGATATTTTTCTTTTTTGTGTAACAAATATAGGTGTTTCACATGCAGGTAGCCCAGATCCCCTGTTCCTTACTTCTGGCTGTGCAAATTGACATTTTTCATACCGAGTTGGGTAAACCAGGACTTGAAATAGTACCTGCCACCAGAAATTGTGGTTGGCTATAAACCGAACAATTTGTAGACTACAGATGGCGCTGTTCTGACATGCGAATACATCTGCTGGTTGCCGTGAATAATCAGGAGAAATATACGTCTATATAATCATTGGTGACGTTAAAACGGCACATTTGTGTGTGTGGAGGGGGAGGGGCTCTTTCTTCTTTTTTTTTATCTTTTTTTCTCGAAGTGTGTTCTGGTAAATTTGTTAAAAAACATTATAGAGACAAGTTTCCCATCATGGTGCTCAGAGTGCTTAGTGAACCAAGAGGAGCAATCGAGAAGTGCACTTGGGGTTCACATGCTGCATCTTAATTTGGACTGGCCCGGATTTTGAAGCAATGGTTTAATTTGTACATATTACAAACTGGTTGTAGTTTGGCAAGTATTTCGATTATATTAAGGATCACTTTTGGTATTATTATCATAATTATACTTCTTTCTCTTAGATACCTAGAATTCTGTCTGCATGATATATGGTCTCTTTAAGAAACCATTTATGAATCCCTTATTCTAAACAATACGAATTTGCAGTCATTTGCGATGTACTTTTGCGTTATTAATATCTGTTACTATCATCATAATTAGACTCCATTCCCTAACATACCATGAAACCTCTGTCATGTTATCGTTTACTCTAATTCAAACCCAGCTGCAGTTTTGTCCAAGAAGAACATAAATTTCATACGATATGCTAACCTAACATTGCCTATGGGGTGCACCCTTTTTTGCCTAGGGCATCCCAACAGGCAACACAAATGGATCGGCCCCATTGGAAAAGTACTTCTTTGCAATGTTATTTAATATTGACAACATTTATATCCATCTGGATGGCATATCACTTTATTTAAATCAGAATCATATATGCAAAGACGAATTTATAATGTAACTTTATTAGGTGTAGGTCCTTAGATTTGGTTAGAACATGCACACATTTGAAGTCTTACCCTTTTCTGCTATTATACAATATTTTAAGTATCATGCGATGAGATGTGATTTTGTCAACCCGTTTTTTTTAATGTTCCTCTTTTTTACAATTCAGATGCTGTCTACCGGGATGTAGCAGTTATATGCAGCCATTCTATGTCATGTATGTCATACGTGGTATTTTTGCGCTGATATGTATTTTCTCCAATATCTGTTATCAATATATGTATTTACTGGAACCCTGTGATCTGAGAGCAAAATTTTAACCCTGCATTCAGAAATATGAAGAACGTTAATGCTAAGCATTCGTAGTGTAGACAAACTATTCAAGTATGTACTATTTGTTGATTATACATACTCATGTTATGATGGAAAGGAGACATGGGTTTTGACCAGCCTATTGTCATTTCTGCAACATACTTTACAGAGGCCTACACTTGTGGTTATACAACCATTCTCTAAACTTCGGAAAATACTTACTTATTATACAAACGTGGTGCCTTCTTAGTGCAAGAGATACACTATTTCTGGTTTTTCCATTTTATATTGTATATTGTTTATGCAATTGTAGGGTTTGTTATGAATGGCAACAATCAACCTAACTTAGGTAAAAAAATATAAGGTTGTTTTGCGCAATTTTGGGATCTGCAATTTTCTCCATCATTAAGAGAGCGAACATTCGCACACGTACATTGTGCCTCAATGGAAATAGTTATAATATATATAGTTAGGAATACAACAGCTGTTCTAACACCCATGAAGTTGGCAATCAATAAGCTATATTTATTATTGTATGTGGGATGTAATCAGCTATTCGACTTATGCTTCTTATGTAACTTATAAACGAATGGGATCAAGGTAACAAAACTAGTGAAAACGTGACTTTTCAACGACTAATTCATGTATTACATTGCCACCGTTTTCTCGAAAGCTGTACAGGCAGTCCCATTTTGTATATTTTACTAATGTTGCTGTTGTCCGGGGAAGTACATCCAAACCGAAGCCATACAAAGCCATTTGGACCAGGAGACATAAATATCTGTCATGCAAACATACTTAGTCTTTTGCAAGAAAAGCTTCTATGCATTAAAACATCCTTAGCACAGTCAGATGACCTTATAACACTTTTGCAAACCTTTCTTTCATAACACAAGGATAGTTTTGACTGTACTCCTCTGGGGTTTCACCTGTTTATATGTCGAGACCGTGCTGGTGTCTTTCGTGATGAAGTTGCACTGTATGCATATCAGGCATCGAGGTAAAAAGGTCCCAGCTACTTAGATAACTTTCTCTCCAAATTTTGTGGGTGGAAATCTACATTCATAATAAAAAAAGGTTATTAGCAGTTGCTTACAGGCCTCTAGACTCGGGTGTGATATTTTGGGATGATCTCCGGGCCAAGGTGGACCAAACCAATAACTCCAATAATATAATTATCCTGGGTGATTTGAACGCAGATACTAGAACTGATCATATGACACATTTTTTTTTCAATGTTAGTCAGCTCAACAGCCTAACGATTCATATCAATGAGCCCATAAGGGTAACCAAACATGCACCGACATGTCTAGACCAGATTGTAAGCAACATACTTCTTCAAGATATATCTGTTTTAACTCTAGTCACGCAAAACGACCATTGTACTGCCTCTCCAAATGTACTTTTCCGAGTTGATGCATATAGGTCATATGAAAGACTGATATGGAAGTATTCAAAAGCTAACTTTTGTAATTCAGAGAAAAATAAGCTTGGGTTAATTGGGAAGCCTCGTTCGGCTTTCCAGACTAATCAATTTATAAATGTTGCTGATCTCTGTATATCGAACAGAAACGTCCAGATAAGGCAAAACGACTCTCCTTGGTATACATCAAAATTACGATGCCAAAAGCGTAAAGTCAACCGCATTCATAAGAAGGCGAAGGCTTCAAACGAAAACCCTCACCTTTGGAAGTAGTTCCGATACTTATGTAATCAATATTGACTTAAGGAAAGCCGACGATGACTACCATAATAAAGAATGTCATCTTTTAAATGATGGGCAGTTCAAAAGCAAAAACAATGGTGGAAGGCGGTTAAATACTTTATGTCTGGTCATTCTAATATGTTCATTCCACTATACTGTCAAACAATCGTGGCTTGTCTGATAGTTATTCTAAAGCTAAAGCCTTAAAAGAATATTTTCTTAAGGAATCTTACACTCTTCCTCTTTTTCTCTATCTAACAAAATCCAAGATTTGCTAAATACGCTTTTGGATTTGGGTGAACCTTTCTCTCTTGAACTGTTAGTTTTCAACCGATTGGAAGAAAGCACATGTAATACCGATCAAAAAAGTGGTGCACCAGAAATGCGAAATAATTACTGACCTATTTCTTTATTAAGCTAACCAAGTAAAGTGTTTAAAGGTGCAGTTTTTAAGAACACCTTCAACTTCTTATGAGACGACTTTGTATTATCTGACCACCAGTCTGGATATCTACCCCGATATGGGACTGCCATCCAGCTTGTTCATCTCTATCACAAATTTTCAAAAGCAGTTGATCCACAAAGGACGTAATTGCAGTTTTTGTGACATTACCAAAGGTCAAGACAGAGTGTATCATCCAGGTTTGATGCACGAATTTAAAAACGCAGGCATCGGTGGCCCTTTTGTAAGATGGTGGGGAGATTATCTGAATGCAAGAACACAAGGAGTAGTAATTCCGCTCAGGCCTGATTTTGGGCGACAGTC
>OZ026623.1:17692603-17695103 GCA_964020975.1 Hermodice carunculata | reverse complement strand
AAGCTCAACATGTCTACCAAATCAGTCATGCCCAAAGAAAACAAGGGAGTCAGAATACATCCCTGTTTAATGCAAAACAAAAACAAAACAAAAACAAAATACAACATAGTCTCATGAAATTTCAAATGGACCGAAAACGAATTTATCATATACTTTCTACAAAGGCTTTCGATCAGACGTCAGGCTTTACCATGGATTCCCTTGTCCCAGAACGTTTGAAAAAAGGTAACCTCTATCGATGGTGTATAACGCTTTTGAGATGTCAAAAATTGAGAGCCTTGTATTCTGTCTTCGTTGCTTTCTCAGGCTACAGAGATGTTTGAGGATAATGAATTGTACTTTTAAATGTCCGGTTTTTTTTTTTCTGTAATCAGCATGGAGCTCACCTAAAACATCATGCTTCTCCTTGAATGTCATAATCTGCCTCTCAATTACAGAAGCGGAGATTAAACATACATTTGAGGTGATAGTTATTCGTCAGTAGTTTCTTAATGAATATATGCACCAGTCGTTATTAATTTAATTTCATAAGACCCTGGAACCGCGTTTGAGGGTACTGCTCCCTAAGTTTACAAAAATTGAAAAATTCCACCAATGCATTAGAAATATGTAGAATTCCCGTATTTACGAAATGGGTTGTGTATATAATTAACCCCACAGACCCTCCCTTTTTCAATTTTCTAAATGCAAAACGTACCCGTTCAGCGTCAACTATTTTGAGCGCAAATATGTTTATGAGAACTCGAGTTTATTTAGTTCACTTTGGCAAGCACACCCTGATTAGTTTACATATTGTGCTCTACTAAGCTGGTCGAAGTTTCAGCACTGTTCAGCACAATTCAAGCTGTAATCACTAGCCTTAGCCGTTGCATTCGTTGTAAACATAAAGGTGTGGGCCACACTCAGCCACCTGCTGATTGGACAATCAGGTCAACAATGGAATGCATAATTAATTACAATCCGGAAAAGTTCAGTACAACTTGGTATAAACACCTCTTACGATAACTTGCATTTAGCCACAGGAATTAGGAAGCAGTGAAATTAGGGATCAAAAAGTGGCGAAGTGCGAAAATTAGTATATACTTGCCAAGTCTTTGGAATCGGGATTTCGGCTGCACATGTCCTTAAATTTGTTTGGAACAGAGGTGCTGATACAGCAAAGGGTATAGAGCTGAAAGGGTTTCAACATCAATGATGTCCTCCGAAGAATGTAGACATGCTTCATATATTTTGCCCAGATGCTAACGTTTCTCATTCTTTCTCTGCAATTAACAAATTAAACGTGCATTAGATAAGGCTGTTACAGGTACCTGCGCTCTTGGTCATATTTGGAATCTAGTACATGAGTGGTGGTTCTGTGACTGCCAGCGCCACAACTCTGGGTCACTTGTAAGTTGTTTAATTTCATATGTGTGTTTATCTCTGTCAATCAGTGACTTTGTATGTGCTGTGCTGTCTTACACCCCACAGAGTACATTTTTCATGCAATCTCCACACAGTATTGCATTGGATTTGTCCTCATAGCGGGCGTTTGTACTGCAATGGACCATTATATTCAATTCTTCGAATCAACATATAGTTAGCATTTCTAGTTAAAATGGTGACATGGTATACTATGCTTTTTTTTTTTTTTTTTTTTTTTAGCTCCACTTGTATTGAATTGCCTTTTTCATCTGATTTGTGGGTTGTGGCTGTATCATTTGGCATTTATATATGTTTTATGACAGATAATGTATTCATTGAACACGTACATATAATTTGTTTCCACGGAACTTGACTCTAATCTGCTCGGAACAGCTTCTGGTCTACATATATATGACAAGTGGCAAACCCTAGTTCCTAACCTATTGACACAGAAATGACAGAAAGAGCTTTAGACGTTATGATGAACCTCATTGGGCCCTGCTGTAAGATGCCAAATTTACAATTTGCTCGCGTCAAATTGAAAGTTTTACAAATACGTCACCATTATGTTTATGAAGATATTGGTATTGCTTATCAATTTGGAAGTGTCGTCTGTGCCCATGAAACATACGAGTAACTATAACAAGTCTGGTCTACCAGACCCAGATGTGTTCTGGTATGGGTTAGGCCCCTATTCCCATGTTACTTTGAAAAAAAGTGAATATATTCATCTGCATTGTCCATTTTTTTCCTTAAAAGCAATAATTATTTTTCTTCTTTTTGGGGAATATACCTTTTTCACAGAGCAAACTGATTAATTCAATTTTAGCTTTCTCTAGAGTATCTCTTGTTTGTCACACATAGGTTCACTGAAGCATGATTATTCAAGCATCCTCTGTTTTTTGTTCTTGCTTTCCTTTTTTTGTGCAAGTTCCCCACCATTTTTGCAATTCTGTGTTTGTCCCACTGTCAGATCAGACGGTATGTGTATATATGATGTTGCTAGCAGTCACAGGTTTTCTGATTTATGCGGTTTGTGGCGTCCTATAATTTGTGATCCATTGGAGGGTAAGTTATGCCAAAATGTCTGCTCATG
>OZ026623.1:17485103-17690103 GCA_964020975.1 Hermodice carunculata | reverse complement strand
TTAAAAGAAAATGTAATTGTCTATCAAACAATATTTGGGTGAAAAATTTCAAGACTGCCCTCTCTGTGAATATCTTTCTTAATTATTCGTATTCCAAGTATTTAATGTAATAAAAAATTAACTTATTCAAGAGATCTTTATAACGGGTCGTGAGTATTGGACAATATTCCTGTATTAATGGAAAACTGGCTATGGTAATAATTTCGATGGAGATTATAATAATAATGATAATAATAATAATAATAATAATAATAATAATAATAATAATAATAATAATAATAATAATAATAATAATAATAATAATAATAATAATAATAATAATAATAATAAAACAACAACAATAATAATAATAATAATAATAATAATAATAATAATAATAATAATAAAAATGATAATAATAAAATAAGCAAATAAATAAACGAATGAATGAATAAATGGATAAATAGATAAATAAATGAATAAATGAACAAACAAACAAACAAATGAATAAATAAATAAATAGATAGATAAATAGATAGATAGATAGATATATATATAAATAATAACTTAACTAGTCAATTAATTAGTTAATTACAATGACATTTTTTTTGTCAAGCTGCTTACAAATCATTTTGTTCACCACGGATACAACGCAGATATATTACGCTGTGTTACAACCTAAAATAGAATAATGAACTTTAGATAATCATGTGTTTTGACATATGATCCAGAAAATAAACCCGAGCAAATTCATTTGCAACAGATCCGATTGTCGTATGCAGCAGTGGAATAATTGTGGGTGTTCTGGCTAGCTGACTGGTCAGTCACCATACCTTAGAGAACAATAAGTCGTGTGCTATCCATTGTTCATCTATTGCCCAACACAAAATACGCGTTCAGTTTCTTTCTCTAAAAACTTGGGCAGGTCTCAACAAAATTTGGTAAATAGTCATGTTCCAACGATTTTAAGTTTTTTTTTATGATTTTTTGTTCATTTTTTGCTGATCATAAAATCAATCATCCCGGAAAATGATTTACCAAGTGCTACAAAGTTATATTTGGGACGCTTTTGGGTACCCCAAGAGAGATGTTTGTTCAAGAGCAGGTTTTTTTTTTTTCAAGAGTTGGCGTTCCATTATCCTGAACGAATATTTTCATCTTAAAGCTATTTTGGACTAACCCCATAACCACTACCCATATTTTGCTAAAACATGGCGGGAATCTATCTTTTGGATGGGCCACATTAATTGATGAAGTAGTATCGGAAAACACTCATTATGCATAACCCTGATTTTTAACGATGTTTTGAATGCGGGTACTTGTTTATTGATGTTTACTTTCCTCTTATTGCTATGCAAGTCAATAGAAATTCCAAGCCTTTTTTCACTTTTCCCAAACTGTTAACCAGATTCATTTCAAACTTGATGGGAATGCACAGAAGGTGGGGGTTTGTTGAATGCGTCTAAATGGTCATGGTCCAGTCATATTTCCTACTTTTTTTCAAAATTCTGGAAGGAAAAAATCGTTGAATTGCTTTGAAAAAGCAAAGGAAAAACGTCTCGGGAGCCGTAAACCTTGGAGTTTGAAGACGTGGTTCTGCAACTCTTTTTTTTTTCTTTTTTCTTTTTTTTTTTGCGAGTATTTTTTATATAAGGACTAAAGCTTTTTTACGCTGCTTTAGAACCACTACCCACAGTTTGCTAAAACTAGGTATGAACGTACCTTCTGCAAGGGTCAGACAATGCTGTGAAGCAGGTTGTGTTAAAATGGAAACATAATGTTCAACGATTTTTCAATTCGGGTACTCGACAGTTAATGCCTATTCATTACTGTTGGCTAAGTTGCAAGTGAATGGGCATGCATTGTAAGTCATATATTGAACTTTCCGAAACGGTTAGCTACTTTCACTTCACATCTGACGAAGAAATATACAGCGGTGCTCAAATGTCAGACATGGAGAGGTATTTGGCTCCATATTTTTTTGTTCACTTTCTACTGCAGACCTTTAGGTGTAAACCTTTTCATTTCAACATTCACAGTGCTAATCACAGATGCAGCTATTTTTGCATTACCGTTAAACATATAATTGTCAAAAGATTCAAATTCCTGATGAAGATATATACCATTCAAATACCAGTGAGCCTAGTCTAAAGCAAAATGTAGTCGTAGTTAACAGCTTTTCTCGGGACCCTTTGGGTGCACTACACGCAAAGTGTCCCGAGGAAAGCTGTTGACTCAGTCTTAAATCAGCTCTTGAAGGATTAATGCACATATTAGATTTATAACTATAATTAAGACTTGCGGCCTATGATGGGTATTTGCTGTTTAAAAGATGACATTTTTTCTCAAAATACGCAAATTTGAAAAAATGGTCAACTTGTCTTCGATCCCACATCAGTCTGTCTATGCTTATGGCATTAATATTTTCTTATACATATTGTCAATGAACGGCAAATTTATCGTCGATTTCCTAAATTGTGCGCGTCTGACACTTGGACACGGCTCTACATATAAGGATAGTCTATACTGGGCTTCCTTATGTGGTCATGCTCCTGTTATTGTTCAATTTTGGAGAGGAGGGCCGATAACTTTTGAAGTTTTGATTGTGAATTCGATTTTTTTTATTATTAATATTATTGTAAAATACTGATTGGAAGGTACCTATAAAGTTTCGTTTGGTGGTATTTTGTACCTTTTGTGACTTTGCAAAATTTGACTGATATCTTGGCCTATAGCTTCATTACGGTGGATACTGGTCCCATGGTTTCAATTAAATATTAACGGGAAACCTCCTGGCTTTGTTGTGGTGTTGTTCATTTTGACCTTGGATAACCTGGAAAGGCCATGCAAACATATTGGCACATATCTTCTTTTTAGTGGATCCTGTCACTTCTCATCTCAAAATATGATGACTCCAACACTGAGTGAAGACCAATATTGCGAGCAGTGATACTAGTCTCACAGAAGAGTGAACTTGGTTTTATTTGGAAGATCACAGAGCCACTGAAGTCTGTGTCCTCAATTGCAGCTGAGCACAGAACTACTATCATTTTGTAGAATTATTAAAAACAATCACATTACCTCTCACACACGACACAAATAATCACTAAATAGCAGAACAGTAGGAAGAAGCAGAAGAAGATGAAGAAAACATCAGACAACAGGCATAAGCATACGAAAAGAAGACGTTAACGCAATGTTTTTACAAAATAAGACCATGTTATATAAAATAAAATATAAACAACCTGCTTAAGCGATAAACATAAATACTGTCGGTATGTCTAAGCTATCGTGACACAAAGTTAGCAGTCGCAAAATGCATAACATCATAACAAAAGGATCAAAGGACGTGTGAGTTGGTGGGGTCTGACTTTCGATCAGCATAGAGAGGTGAGGGTCAGATGTCTCAGAAATGATATCGTCTGAATCACACCCCCCCCCCCCCGCCCCCCAAAAAATGATAACTTGAAACGACGATTTGGTTGCATGAAACGGGTTCACTTGGCAAGAGTGGGCATTCTCCAAGATCATGGTCATCAGCATAAAATGGCTGTTGCAAACGTCGCAAAATGCAACCATCTTCCAACCAGGGTGTGAAATCGGACTGCATTAGTGAACATGATAAAGCTAGAAACCTTTAGCCATATCAAGTAAGTGGTGAAGGTATCTTGAATTTGTCACTCATTCTGATGAGGAGGAGCAAGTGTTAATAGTGCGGGCCATTAAGGCAGAAGAGCACAGATAAAAGACGCATCAATGCAAAACTTTCAGTACAGATACAACGCCAACATAACATAACATATGGGTTTTAACATTGTCCCGTATAAAAATGGTTGTTTCCCACTTCATTTGGGATGTTTTCTCATCCTTTAACTTTTCATAACATTTATTGTTTTTCCTTCAGTTTTTCGTGTGATTTTTTTTTTCGGTTACACTTTATATTTTATAACAAAATATTTGTTTGACTTATCCTTCATTAAAAATTCTGGTCATGTCATGATTCTCTGTTAGTAAGCCTGCCCTAAATGCTACCCAAGAAGCGGCGATATCAGACTATTTTGTACTCCATCATGCTTAGATATGTGACACACTGGATGGTCATGCAGAGAGACAGCAATTGTGGCCATGAATTGATGGCACTGTAATCACCGATTACTTGCTTCCTTTGAATGTTGTGGGGCATCTGAGAATATCTACTATCACTCTTTCTCTTCACTTCACTCTTACTACAAAATGTACTCCATAGTTTACTTTAAATAATGTAAGATGTTCGCTTTTCACAATATTTACAAACAAGGTTCTGATTTTGCATCAAAAAACCACACCTTCAGATTTTACACTTTTTAAAATTGCATGTTGGCATTTCGTTTTTGTAACTGTGGGGAGACATTTGTGTCAACAGGTATTTGCATTCATTGTAAATTAAAAAATTATAAGCTCGCAGTGGACTATTTCGGTATGGTCTTCACCTTGATTTATTTCCGTCAGATTAGCGTGTGTGCTATATGGCGCCTTCATTGGGTCATATTTGGTCCCACCGAAACGCAAACACGGAGACTTGTGTCTGAAAATCACGTTTCACAAAATTCTACAAAGGATTCTATATTCCAGATGTGAATTGCACATGGGTATTTCTAAAATTGACGGTTGTTTAATGATGCAATATTTCACCAGCAAGCATGTACTGGCCCATTCAGACACGACGATGCAATGTGGTAATACACAGACTGCAATGGAATGAACAACTCTACTCTCTGTCAAGTCTCTACTGCCCAGTGTCTGTGCAAACAACAATAATTGTTGACCCACTCTGCCCCAATCATGCCTATGCAGATCCATGAGCTCATTCGATTGATAAAAGCACTACAACCAAGAACTAAAACAGCATAATAAGCACATAAGACCATAGTTTCCTTTATTTCAGGGGGTACTTTGTATCGGAAGCGATCCTCAGTTGCCTTAGACCAAAGTCTGGTCGATCATCCCACTTTATCCAATGAGTCCACACCACACGAATCCTTTCACGGCAAGTTTATATGTTCTCTGTTTCCTTCGAAAAATGAAAAAAAAGCTTACTGTTGAACTTTTGCTGCTGCTCTACCCGGCCGCAAAACAGCAACCCATCTTCTACAGAGACAGAGACGAACAGATTTAACTGTTATCCCGTTAGTGACAAACAGCTATACTTTGACAGCTAGCACTTTGTATACTTGCCAGACTTGTTGTTTGGTCAGTTGCAAATGTGCTATATCTGTGACGTAAGGCCCCTGCTGAAGGACGGGAAAGTTCCGATTTATTTTATTTGAAGGAAATATTTAAAATGTGAATTAAAGTACTATCTTGATATCGGAAGTGAAAATAAATAAATAATTTGAAAGAAAAATCTCATTTGCTTTCCGTGTATGCCAAGAAACCTGCTTTTAGTAATGGGGAACTTTATAATTAAATACCTTAGTTACATGCCGGGCTAGACAATGGTTTAACACTTTTTGCAATGTTTTGAGGGTGTAAAAACTTGTGTAACAAACCAGGTCGTCCATGATGATTGCTGTTATGACCATAAAATTGAAACTCTTCGAAGATGCCATTATTTGCATTATTTATTGGGAGTCAGTTTTGCAACCACCAAGTACTGCGACAGAAAGTATATAGACAGTTTTACAAAAGACCTGTGTTGGACCCCTCTTAATTGTGCCTAATGTAGACTAAATTTGAGACCTTGAATTCGAAGTTCACACAGGGAAGACTGTCTGTCAGATGTATCCATCCCAAACCATATGAGGCAAGTGTCGAGGATATGTAAATAATGAGGTAAAGACAACCATGTCTTGCTACACAGAGTATGCACAGTTTTAAACAGGTTTTTCAAATCAATTATATATTCAGTCTAAAGGTGACTTCCAAAATACCTACCTGGCTTCGACAGACTGTCAATTTACTACCAAGTTTGAAGATTTGGTCACTGTTGAATTCATATGGACAAAGTCACACTTACTGAAGTTAAACCACCATATTGCTATAACACACATTTATGAAAATAAGAATGTAGACTCCAAAATGAAATGACAAACAGTTAAAGGTATAGAACTTACATCTGAATTATACTGTTAATAGCTAGTTAACAGGCTATTTCTGTAAAGATAAGCCAACTAGACAACAGGTACTTATGCTATCTGATAGAAACAATGCAAATGTGCCCTGCAACAAGCACCGACTCTCTGGTCTGTGCCTCTGCCTCCAGTTTATCATTTGCAGGCTGGCATTGACGCAATGTACTACTCAACAGACACCAATACTTGAAAATCAAGATAACGCATTTTCAGAATTCAACCTTACCATGTGTGTCTCGCTGGAAATTATTATTTTATTATTGCTAGCTTCGGAGCTGAAAAGTAGCATTTCAGGTAAGGAACATCATTTATTCTATGTAAGAGATGGAATTCCATAGTCACAAAGGGAAACCCCAAAAGTGTTTTTACTTCTAAACCACGTGGTTGTTTCATTGTTAAATAAACCAATCAGACAGCAGACTGTTACAAACTGTTTTTCAGGCTTCTCAATCAACCTACCTGTCATGGCCCCACATGGCAGAAGAGTTGTTCCCATCATCGAGAGTGATACTGGCAGTTCCCATGGTTATCAAGTGTTGATAATGGCCTGTTTGTATCATATTCTTCGTGAATTTGTTGTGCGATTCGCAGCTCAGTGTTTTCTGTCGATAAAAGTGGGTGCACCATGTGACAACTTTAAACCATTTTCACCGTTACTGTAAACAAAGTATATGTTACCGGGTCATGGACCAGTCGTGCAATAATGCTTTAACAACTTTTGCAAAAATACATGGTTTATTCGGATTTTTAATATAATGCCCTGAATATGTCTCTCTATGATGAGGCATTCATAATACTGTGCGATCTTCGCTTTCATGTACCTGTTCTATGTTTGATGCATTGAGATGTTTATACTTGCAGGTAGCATGCCGCACATGAATATCAAAGAGTTGTGTTAGTTTTAAGGCTTGTTATTCAAAATGTTGGCGGCCTTTAAGCAGAGAGCATGGCAAAAGTCCAGGAAAATTCCATCTCAAGCATGTAATAAAAAAAATCTTACATGGCTGATTGGGAGTTATGGTGGTTTCCCTCACTCGTGGTCCTTGCTGATGTGAAAATTCGTGATTTTCCACATCAACAAGGACCACTCGTGAGAAAAAACTGATAAGTCCCTCTTGGCCATGCAAGATTCCCTACGTACTTTTGCTGTCATCCATCCATATGGTTTATTTATTTTGATAATATCTAAAGGCCACAGCCAAAGGTGGTCTTGAAAAGGTCCCTTAATCTCTGATTTAAGGCATGCCCTTGATTAGTAGCAATTGCGCACTCAGCATTTCTGCAGACAGCCTTCTACCCAGAATGTCAAGGGTTGCTGGAGGATTGTTAATTTACAATAAAATCTTCTGTACAGCAATCGGTCGAGCATCAAAAAGGATTCCTTGACCACATAGCATAACATTACAGTGGTGTTTCCAATTCCATATTAAACATCGTATTTATCACACTTTGTTAAAGCAAAAGAATAACCACTTACTGTAAAAAACAAAGGTTTTTGCAACAGCCCACAAAATCATTTCCTAAATATTTGAAAAAATATCATCAGGCTATAGCATTGCAATCAAATAGTCTCTGACAGAGTAAAAATACCTGCACCATCCAAAGCTGATAGCAGGCCATACCATGATGTTATGAATCTTGACTAATGTGTAATTTCTAATGATGCAAAAAACTTACCTTTTCTTGAATCTTTTGATGAAATTTCTTTAAATGACCAGTATCCCTATTCGTGAACAGAACACAACACAACATTTTCCAACAACAACGCTGATGAAATCCTCCCGATTAACTTTGGGCTTTACAGAACAAACGTCAAAAGTATAGACGGTAAAACTTGACCCTGCTTTTTCTGTTGATTAAACTTGGATAAATACTGAACTTTAATAATGCATCAGTTAAAAAAGGTTCGGATCGCACAAAAATATTCCTATCATTCAGAAGCATTGTATTGTGGTGATAGTATGGTTCCTACTGTTAGAACACTTGTACTTTTTGACTTGGCCTCAGGACAAGTAATTCCAATTGATTTGTTTTCCCAAATAAGCTAAGCTGACTCTTAAAAGGCCTACTTATGATCAGCATTTTTAATTAAAAAGTAGGGACCAACCAAACATTTATATATTGGAAAAAGTAAAATATTGGGTCAACGTCTGAAAAACAGCTAATATTCCAGTCAAAATGTTCGTACATCTCACTGTGGTAGAACCTAAAGACTTTTAACCGAGCCGTTATTGCAGTGTTTACTGACAATATATTGCTCCAATTACCAATTGTAAATAACTATTTGATAAATTTGAAATTCGCTTTAATATTAAGCCAAATTGAATTTTTTAACAAAAAACAAAACTTACGATTTCTGTATGCAAATTTCAGACCCCCTCTTTTTCTGCAAGGATACAAAGCAAGGGAACGAATACAAAGGGAACACATCAGAAACAGTTTCTGGCAGAACATGTCAGAGATGGGACACACAGTTACCTCATGAACATGGAAAAATTAACCCCCTAACATTTCCGGATGAAGACATCAAAAGTGCCGAAAACTATTGCAGAAACCCTGATGGAACCCCCGATGGGCCTTGGTGTTATACCGTGGATCCTGAAGTGCGTTGGGAATACTGTGATGTTGAATCATGCTGTACGTTTATTTTTCTTTTTTTCATCCATGTTTATTTCTAACATAAATTTAACATCTGTGCAAATGCTTTGTTGTTTTGGTTCACTGTAAAACGATTTCTGGCATTTCATACAATGTGCATCGCTTTTTCTGCAGTGAACACTGCATGCAATGCACAACCCTGTAATTGTCTTAGTATCAAAGTTACATGTGTCAATCGTCAAATACACTATATATATATATATATATATATATATATATATATATATATATATATATATATATATATATATATATATATATATATATATATATATATATGTGTGTGTGTGTGTGTGTGTGTGTGTGTGTGTGTGTGTGTGTGTGTGTGTGTGTCATCACAAAGGTCACTTGGCTATTCTCCCTGACTGATATTATCTGCAATCCTAAACTTAATGGAGATTTTGATTCTTTTGAATGAAATAAATGAACCTCCCATAGCATATGTAATCTATATATATACATGCATACCTACACATATACACGTGTGAGTGTATGTGTGTGTGTGTGTGTGTGTGTGTGTGTGTGTGTGTGTGTGTAAAGGCATCACAAAGGTCACCAGGCTATTCTCCCAGACTGATATTATCTGCTCCCCTAAACTTAGTGGAAATTTTGTTTCTTTTGAATGAAATATATGCACCTCCCATGGCATATATACACGCACGAAAGGTCGAGAGCATTACAATTACTATGTATATATTTATCTGACCCAAGATGTGGTTCAATTATATAAAGACACGACAATACAGTATACGTGTAGCCTATAACGTTGCCTGTTGTAGACACGTTCAAAGATATATATATATATATGTGTGTGTGTGTGTGTGTGTGTGTGTGTGTGTGTGTAACTTTTATTTCATTTACATTTATTAGTCTAAAAGACCAATATCATCAAGTGAAATATGGTTAAGAAAAATGTTGCCCATATTCGGAAATTTCAACCAAAGAATGAGAACAAATTTAAATAGAGTAAAAGGAAACTACTAGTATGCAGAAGATGGTAACATCAGACAAAGGGGGATATAATTGCAGATCAGATCAGTAGTGCTTGCATTACCATGCGGCCATTTTGCAGAGAGCAAACCTACAACGCAACAGTGATATCGTAAGATTACACCTGGCAGGATGTCGTGTTCTAATCAAAAGCTGAAAAACCAATGTGCCAACAACATTAAATTACTGTACTCAGCCCACCGTACATGATGGCACACATTTGATTGATTAGTTATCGTGCTAACAAGTAGCAATGTGAAGATAGTAAGTTACATTTCAAGAAAGTTACTGGACGCGTTGCGAGCTTTGGCATTTCACATGTGGCCATTTAAATTCAGTTCTACTTACTGCGTATAAATAATGTTAAAGCTAATGTCTTTCTGTTGATAATCGATGTTGTATCAATTTATATATTTTGGTAGCATGGGAAGGTGACCCATGGGTTTTCTTTCCCTCCACCAGAGACGTATTTTTTTGTGATAACCATAATGTAGGCCAATTCATGATGTAGGACAATTCATGATAGGCCACATTTTAATTTCCTGTTATGGAAGGTGATACACGCTGACATGAATATATTGATGAGTCTTTTGTTGTTGCAGCCCATCCTAACATTTATCAACTAAATAATTCATTAATTAATTGAAATAGTTATTATTAAGGTGAATCAATTCAAAAAGTACAACAATACTGGACCGTAGTTTTGGAAACAGGTGTGAATACGGTGCTTTCAATTTCCATATCGATGTGTTTATTTAAGACCATTATTTTGAATTTCTCCCTTAAACTTATCTTTATATTACCCTGTTTTTATTCACTTATCATTGTCCATTATTCGGAGGATTATTCCAACGGTAGCTACCGAACTGGTTGCATAAAGTTTATGGGCTATATGCAATACAAGAAGTAACCACTTTGAAAACATACAAGGGAGGAGGGTCTTTACATACGATTCTTGAGGTCATGTTCTGTTTCCTAGGAGTAGTCTCTCTCTGGAAACACCAGTGTGGAATTTTACATACGAAGAAGACAAACTCTAACCTCCCTACTACGCCCATTATACATCTGCGCTAAATTATTATTATTATTATTATTATTATCATCATCATCATCATCATCATCATCATCATCATCATCATCATCATCATCATCATCATCATCATCATCATCATCATCATCATCATTATTTTATTTTATTTTTTTTTGGGGGGGGGATTTTAAAATACAACGTCACAGAACTTCTAGTGCATATAATTCCTCTCAGCTAGGGTTTCCATAGAGTTGTATGTTAAAATAACATTGAAATGAGGGTTAAATTTTTGCTCAGCTAAGATAAATATCAGAAATACAATCGTATGTATTTTCAATGATTGGTTCCGCATAGAACAGTTTACTGGTGATAATCTTCAAATGATAATACTAACTAAAAATTATTCCTATTATTGTTGGCTGAATATCCCTGCAGGAATTGACCCAATAAATTGAATTCTTACCCCCATGTGTTTTCGTCAGAACTGAAACAAGGAATTTTTGTAGTTCACCATGTTGCGCTGCTCTGGATTCTATATTTTAAACAATTGTGTCTTAATCCAGGAACATATGGGTTAGTGTATACATTATAATTTAGCCTTGCGGTGTCAAACGAATAAGGGCGTTTTCCATTTTACTCCAGCTGATTTATCGGTCATGGTATGTTGCTTTAGTAAGTGCGGTACGTTTTGTCCGTCGTCCATTGATGTCGTCCATTATCTGTCATCTATCTGTCCTCCACAATTTGTACTTTTGAACACTTCGGCAAAACCATCTGCCATATATCTTTAACCATACGCGAATTTACCTTAGGTGGATTTCTGTTCGGTTTGTCATAATAGTCCCTTTTTGATGTTTTATTTTTATTTTTGGGGGTTAACATTTGAGGGCACAAATCTTCGTGCAATGGTAATTGTATAAGGACACCTTGTGGACCCTTACATCTTAATTTCTTCAATAAATCTACTGCATAGAAGTGTTGATATGACACTCGACCATACCTACCTCCATTGAACCATTCTTGTTAAGAATGGGGATTAGGTCCAGTGGATATGTGCGTTTCCCGTTTAAAGTAGGCAACTGGTGCCAAAGGTTGCAGGTTTAAGTCCTGCTCGCTCCAAACATGAAATATACATTTTCGGCATTTCCTTAATGCAGGTGGTTTTCAGTCCCCGATCTTGGAAATAAATGCCGACTCAGTAACCGTGTTGACATGGCACTAGTACATAACTACCTCCATTGAACCATCAGCTAGGCGATTGGTTCCAAAGGTTGCAGGTTCGAGTCCCGCTCAATCTGAACTTAAAATAGGCGGTGATACAAAAGTTTCCAGTTTTATAATACAGAAAAACAAAAATTCCAAATCCGACAATGACAGGAAAGATATTTCAGAATCACTAAAGCATCAACATTCATCTTCCAGTACCAATGTGAAGAAACGAATTTTACACCTGACATGAGACAGGCAGTCATCCATGAAAGGAAAGTGCTGGTTTTAAACTGAACCTTTGAACCTTTTAAATATTGTTCACTGACTACGGACTATAGTGTTTCGAAAAAGTACAGGGTTAACCACTCAAAGCCAAACTTACAAGAATTGTAAGAATTTTTGGGTTTTAACTTTTTTTTTTTTTTTTTTTTGTTTGGTTGTTTGTTTTTATTTTATTATTATTTTTTTTTTTTTTTGGGGGGGGGGTGTTTTTCATTTCTTCTATAAACATGTGTCTGATATTGTTCTGCAACATCATGGAAATGTACCTCCTTAAAACGTAAAACAAAGTTGGTCACTAGCTGCTAATTCTGCAGTTATTTGATTTCTAGCATATAGTTCAATTCGGGTAATTGTCAGCTCATTTATCCATTGATAAATGTGTAAATTACACAGAATTACAATGGTAATTCACATGACTTTTTGACTTTTCCAAATCTGTCTCGAGATAAGCATCGAACTTGATGGGTCTTGACATGCACATCAAGCCTGATGGAATAACATCTTGCATGTCTCATGCAGTTGTCCGAATTGTCAATCGACCCCTTTTTGTTTTTTTGTTTTTTTATTTATTTATTTATTTTTATTTTTTTTTTTTTTTTGTTTTTGTTTTTGTTTTTGTTTTTGTTTTTGTTTTGTTCTGTTTTATTTTGTTTTGTTTCTTTGTTTTTTTTACAATGCATTTTTTGTACATTTGTCGGATAATTAGGATAATTAAAGAAAAAAATCCCAAATCACTGCATTAGTTGCTTTAAAATTGAACTAGGACAATTTATGTGGACCCTTAGACATAAATTACTATATATATGGTGTAACATTATTTATATTTATTTATCATTTTTTTGTGTTTGCAATCTTTGATTCCTTATCCAAAAACTGTGCCTCAGAATGTACAGGAGCGTGATAGAAATATATCTTGTGCAAGTCAAGGGAGATTGCAATGGTCACTCACATTTTGATGTCTTACCCAAACAGAAATCACATTCACTTGAAACTTGGTGAGATTTCTGTGTCTCTACTGAGTTTCTTCAAATGGTCACACTCCATTTTATGGCCTTTTCATGAGCTTCAATCCTTTTTGCAGCATAATCTTAATAAAGGCCCTCTGTTTATTCGGTTGGCCCTTTTTTTTTTTTTTTTGTTTTGTTTTCTTTTTGTTTTAATTGATCACATACACTGTTTTGTTCTCACAGAGCAGTGTAAAAAAAATACGGGTCCAATATCTAGATCTACTTAAGGCTGGCAGTTCAAATAGCCCTCTTGATTATTTATTTATTTATTTATTTATTTATTTATTTATTTATTTATTTATTTATTTATTTTTGTTTTTTATTTATTTATTTATTTATTTATTTATTTATTTATTTATTTATTTATTTATTTATTTATTTTTTCATTTATTTTTTTATATATTTTTTTTTTTTATTTTTTTTTTTTTTTGGGGGGGGGGGGAATAACTCCCAAGGCATGCACTAGAAAGACGCAAGACTGCAGCCAAAATTTCAGAATCATGTTGTAAACACTGAAAAACTTTCTTGTTATGTTGAATTAAACAGGCAACATGCCAATTTTAGATTTCAAAGATAATCACTCTTAGAGCTACCTTGGTCTATTTACAATATCCAAAACAAGGCTATGTTTTTGCAGCAAGATATTGTCGTCAAATTTTAGATTTATTGCAGGAGCTCTGATTTGTGAGTTTGTTGAGGATATATCGTCGGTGGATATCCTTCACCCGTCCACCGGTTACAATTCACATTTTTGACTGCCCGCAAATTATCAGCCAGATTCTCTACAACTTCTTGAAGGATGTTCCGCGTTTTAGTCGCAATAAACTTTGTACCAAGCATTAAGTGCCATTTTTTTAATGACTCTTTCACTTATATAGCCTCTATGGCAGCTGCGGTCATAGGATGCATAGTGATGTCGTCAATGTGCCAAACCATCTGCTTAGAATTTATCTTTTCAAACTTTCAAAAAACGATCAGCCAGATGGTGGATGCTGTGGGGAAAGTATCTTGAAAATTTGAACCAAAATTTAAAAATTGGTCACGCTGCATTGATTTTTGATTTGTCATGATTTCCCATTGTGACCTGTAGGTTGAAAGCGTGCCTGACCATTGCATACAATGTAGATATAGGAGGATTTGATATTTCAGAAAGTTGACGTTTTCTATAAAACCCTGAACCAGACACAATTAATACTTATACCTAACGTAAATCTCAATCAGGGATCTACAAACGGTTTTGATCTATTTTTAATATTCAGTCATAAATTTAACATTAGAGAAACTGGATTTTTGCTTGGCGTCATGTCTTCAAACGAAGGCCACGGACTACAATGGCGAATCATATTGTGCATTGATATATCCATTGATTGGGCACTACTTTTGTCAAGAAGACATAACCCCGGTAGAACATAATGAAACACAACAACAGAAATATAATTTACAAGAATCACATCAATTACACGTACAAACCCCTTGACCAAAGATTGAACGAAATATTTCTCAGAAGAACAATATATTACATGTTAGTGTCTTTGATTATCGTAAGACGTCATCATTTGTTGTAGCTGTTCTGTGTAACATGTTTCCTCCCACTACTATGAAGTTGTTGTAAGTGAATTTAGTAAGATTTTAATTATTTTTGGCAGATTTTGTATCTGCAGAAGTTTTTAATTACTGGGTTATTCCAAGATAGCACGTAAAGAACGAAAAGATCCTACAAAAATGGGCATTGTCTTTCTTCGATATTACCGGGCATTATAAAGATATATAGATTTAAAACTATCGACAGGCCAAATTTTTCATATCGCCAAACACAAGGGGTAAGATGAAACATTCTCAATGGAGTAAAGTATACCTAGCCTACATAAACTAGCCAATAAATGCTCATTTTGGCCAGACCTGTCTGCCATTTAAACGTAACAGTAGAATATTTTTACAGAATATATTTGATGATACAGGATGTGGGCTCCTACATCTTCCAGGTTCCTGCAGTCCCTCATACTTTTAATTTTCTCTGTTCTTGAGATGTTTATGTGCTTGCCAATCTTTAATTTTTGTGTGTTTATTATTGGAAGCATAGTTTGTGTAAATAAGTATGCATATGTGGACATAAATAAAATTAGCTATTACCCATCAGTAAATCCATCTGAATCTAGGCCGGGAGGGTGAAAACTATTTCTTCTAACGACAGACGCAACTTTTACCTGCTCCATCTAACCCCGGGTATAGGTTAAAACGGCTTCATCCAGCCCCAGGGACAAGTGGACATATATTCCATATCACCCAAGAGCAAGTTTAAAAGAAGACACAGTTGGAACATGTTAAACACTCTCCTTGCACTATGTTTCACCTCACCTCTTTCACTGTTAATGTGTATTTATTCATACTGTAGGAATACGCATCTACAAATCACTGACATGCTTTGTGGTGCTAACTCTCTGCCACAAGGGACTTTTGTACGAGGGGATAACTTAGCCTACCGTTTTGTTGTTCAAAGAGTGTGACAAAAACATTGACAATGAATATTTTCTGTAGAGAGAGAAAAACAAACATCATATTGAAATAAAACACATAATCTGATACCAAACCTAGTTTCAATTGGTAAATTGGGCTCAAACCAAAGATACTTCCCACGGGTATAGAGAATGGAAATACATATATGTTGAGCAGTTATCATTAATGATTTATATTGTGCCGTTTTCCAACTGTATCCAGAATCCCCTACAATATAAAGCATCTTACAATATTTTGCCAGGTGGTCTGTCATTGGAATGGTCTGTCAAGGCAGGAACCACTGTACAATGGTTCCTCCCTATAAGACCACACCACATACGTCCCAAAGGGCTTTTATGAGAAATGAGCTCTATAGTACAATAAAATGTGATAGGCATGTCTGTAAATAAGAATGGAGGTCTTTTTAGAGAGGTGACCTCTGGTGAGCAGGCATTAGAAAATGTAGGCCTGAGACAGGTCAGACATTTTGTTTGATCTTTTGTTATTTCTAATTCATTTTCAAATTAAGATTTTAGTTTATTTTATGTTAGTCGTAATAAAATGTGTTGATTTCTTTGTGTCTTACTTTACTTTACTAGAAAAGCTAAGTATTCACAAAACTTACACAACAGACAGATGCTTAGCTTTGAAGTTTGCTGGTAAATGAAGTAAATCCAGTAACCAAGCATGCCGTTGACAGGAAAGAGACCGCTGTACTGCAAAAGTTACCTGCATGAAAGATTGGACAATGCATCCCATGATATACATCCATATTAGGGGATGTTTTAGGTTGGACAGGACCAAATAATGAGATGGGGTGTAAGATAAGAAATGGGAACAGGGGACCTGTGTAATAGGTAGGAAACAGCATATTTGGAAAGTATATCAGGATTATTTAGCTTAACATGCGTTTTGGGAGGCATCACCACAAGGGGTTTGCATCGAGGCTTATAAATAAGTAATAGTTGGCAGACATGGGGCAGGTTCACAAGTTCGGCTTTTATTAACTAGGACAGTAGTCAGTGGCTGCGGTAGATCAGACATGGGCACCCAATTATCTGGGGATTGTTCAACCAGGACTGTATTTTACTTTTCCAGTGGAGAGAAATAGGACTGTCAACAAACGCTAAAAACATTTTTCTAATAATAAAATAAAAAGATAAAAAAAAAAAAAAAAAAAAAAAAAAAATACCAAACCTGAATTAAAAACAAAACAAACAAGAAAAGTATTTAAAAATCCCCCTCCCCCACATTCAACTGGTCGGCCTAATGATGACAATAAATGTTCCATATGTACAATATATCAGCTCTTTGGAAATATAATCATACACCATGAAGTGAACAAAGCCTTCATCTATTAACAAGGTCTAAATAATATGAAACCAGCATCATCATATATTTGTCAATGCCGATGCGTTTTACGTCAAATGCAGATTTAACTTATTGTATTATGACCATCAAATATAAATTATAGCAGGAAGAGGCTGCTGACAATATTAATGCTTGATATATGAGCCAACTGATATAGATGTCAACAATACCTGTATTGCGCCTGTCCTTTCACTTCTCAGTAGAGGGCGCAGGGGTTAGAAATATTATAATTTATTTGAACTTTCATTGGGGAGGTAGCTCTTGTTTACTGCCCAGGGGAATAAAAAAAATTATTAATTATAACTGGTTTTGAACACCGAAAAATTGTTTCAAATAACGAAACTTTTTTTTTTTTTTAACATGGATAGCATATTACATAAAACAGATTAAGGGGCATCTATGTCTCCCCATGTGATTCTCAATTCACTTACGCAGCTAGCGCTGTGTATTGCCCGCCACACTATTACATACATTGATACCTATGTGTAAGCAAATGTTTTCTGAAATATGAACATGTATAAGACAAGACCTCTGCATTATGCATGCGACCGTCATTTCTAATAATAAGTACCCACATGAAATGTATTACACCTTAATATGCATAGCAAATACATTACACCGTGTCAAAACGCCATGAAATTATTACTTTCAAGTTTAACTTGTCCAGAGAATTATAATGATGATTGATATACATGGCGTGCAAGTTTATATATATTGTTTCAATCAAAATGTCTTCATATGAAGGACGTTTGGATTTTTACCATTAAACTATACAGAGGAAAGGGTTTTACCGATTCAGGGTGGAAGGGAATCAATAGGTGTCACATTCTTTCTTCGTTGTTGAGGCAAAATCTGAAACGGCAAGTCAGGTGGGTCAAATTAGCAAAAAATACAGAATCTCAGTACAGGGCTTTTATTTGTTGGTTATTTTACCCTGTAAAACCTGGAACCTGTGTGAAAAAGTGTTCGGTGATTAGACGTAGGTCTGCCAGGATCAGAAAGTTTTTTATATCGAGTGCCGACAAGGAATGATAACCTTGTTTACTATGCACATGCAAAATGCTGCATATATATATATATATTGTACTTGTGTCTTTTTGTCCAAAACCACTTCCTAGTAGTCATTACCCTATTCCGCAGTCCGAATTCTTTACTCTCCGCATACATTGATGTAACAGATAACTACCAACAGTGTTAAGATGACTACTTGCATATCAATGTATTCCTTTTCCACCTATCTATTTCATAAATACACCTAGCCGAAAAATATCCAGGCAATACATACAAAGCCAAAACAAGCTGTTTTCAAAACCTGCAAAGCAGCCAGCAGTCATGTGAGTATAGATTTTCTTGTTTGTTTTTCATGTTATCAAATTCTATCCATATTTGCTATGCATCACAAAATGCGACTTATGGCTCAAATTGAATTATATGTTCGAAGGACCTAAGCCAAGTCTTTTGTTTTGACTTTTGCGGGCGCTTAGGACAAACATTTTCGTGGGTGTATGTGAACAACGTATAAAATAAAATATACAAGTATCATTCAAAATATCATTGGTGCAATGACTGACTTTTTTTTTTTCTTTTTTTTTTTTTTCTTTTTCGGTCGCACCTATCATTCTGTATACAGATAATACAATCAGGCAAAACCATTAAGGAAGACACAGTGCCATATTTTTGATGTTATTAATTCATCTCCAGCTGTTACAATTGACATGGCTAACAGTGGCCAACTACCATATCGACCAGAGAATGTTCGTAGATGTATTAGTGCTAGGAAAATTAGTAGTAGCAGTAATTGTACTCGTGGCATACCTCCAGCAGACATAAGCATTTATACATTCGAGGGTTCCCAAAAGTCTTAGGTATCAGAGAATGCAATACCCTAATAAGATCAAAGTATCTTCCTTTTTTCATTAACTATTCCGTAAAGAAACAAGGTCGATGGCCTTTTATACTGAACTCGAACATTTATGTCTTTAAATATTCAGCTGAGCTATGTATCCGTTATCTTTAAAGTCTTCATCCACACATAAGAAGGTTCTCCTGGTATGCATGGGCCAGCCGCCTGTCTTAATCATAATATAGCGGGATGGCAGCCTAAACCTAGCAAATGCCATCTCCATGTGTTCTTGTAAAAACAAATCAGCACCTTTACTCAAATACATACTGTCTTGCCTCCAATAGGGTTCATTTCTCTGTAAATTAAAAAGCTCACTTTATTATTATTTTTTTTCATAAGGCTGTCTACCGTATATAACTGCATATCGATGTAGTTCAGACATGCTCATGCTTTTGCCATAAGCCAAGCGTAGTTTATCTGACATTTTACTGTGAAAGGAAGAAAAAGTTTTTAATTTGGCAGCTGCTCCATAGATAATTGAAAAGAACACTACCCATGTTCATAAATTCCGACCCAACAATGACAGAAACGAGAATCAACAGATAGCCAAACATCAACGTTCATCTTACAATACCAATGTAAAGAAACAAAAAGGCAATTGTTTGTTTTAAAGCGAACTTCTGAACTTTCGAAATATGCTTCATCAACAGCAAACCTTTGTTTTTGCAAAAGAGTCAGGCCTATCCACTGAAAACCTAAATCTTATCCCTCTGGCTCGAAATGAAATGAGACAAGGTAGGTCTGTCAATTTTCGGATTCTCCTGACTTGTCAGTCAGCTCAGCTAACATCATAGACAAAGATTATATAACTGTAGAGATCATTCATGCAAAAGCGACAGCATACATGTACTTTACTGTCTGGTTAGATTTTGTAAGCATTCATCTATAAACATGTTTATACAAACTGGCAAAATGACTTACAATTTGCACGTGACACTTTCAGATGACTTGTTTTTCTGCAAGTCTACGAAGAAGGGGGCTGAATACAAAGGGAACATATCGCAAACAATGTTTGGCAGAACATGCCAGAGATGGGACACCCAGGTCCCACATAAGCACAATGTTAATCCGCAAAATTTCCCAGACAGTGATCTGAAAAGTGCCAAGAACTATTGCAGAAACCCCACCGGATATCGCAGTGGACCTTGGTGTTACACAACGGACCCTCGTATACATTGGCAATACTGTGACGTTAAACTGTGTTGTATGACTATTTCTTGTCCATTCGTATAAAATGTTAGATTCCTTCAAAATACTTTAATATTGTTTTGTCTCTCTTGTAAACTCTCCTTTGGGTTTCGTAAATTCTTGATTTTGTACAAAGTACATATTTCTTTTTCCTTCATATTGAATTTGCATATGTTTATCGTCAGAATTATTGAGTTTAAGTAGAAATGAACATGAAGGGTGTGTTAAAAGTTAAAAATAATAGAAAATTTTACGTAGCTGAGAGTAAATTACAGTGGTTTACTGAAATGAAAGACCGCATTTTTTTTTCTTTGGGTTAAATTGGGTATTAACCACATAAATTCCTGTAGACCTTTCCGAGCGTCAGCTATATATACGACTTACGTCCACAAGAGTTATTCCACGTCACAGGGGATGCATAATGAGATAGCATCCACTCGTTACATTTTGTCTACATATAGACATACTATCCTATTGTTGCAGGCCTGTCACAACATTATTTCAACAATGGTTAAGTTATGGGACCTGCATTGATCACTATTTATTTGGGGATTTCAGTCAATAACATAATTATTTACTACCAAATGTGGCATAAAACTCCACTGTACACTCTCTTGTCTTATGTGGAAAAAACACCAGTATGTAAATCCTCCCTCCCCGCCAAAAAAGTAAAAAAAAACAAATAAACAGACAAACAAGCACAAAAAGACCCCCCTCGAAAAAAAAAAAAGAAAAAAAAAAAAAACAAAAACAAAAACAAAAACAAAACAAAACAAAACAAAGCAGATAAAAAACAAAAACAAAACCAAAAAAAAAAAAAATTAAAGGAGTGCAAAAAAAGAGAAAAATAAGAAAAGAATAAAAACACTCGTGATAGTCAGAATGTATCACAATGCCATACTAATAATTCAGTTCTTCCTTTGATGAGAATATTTCTTTTGCGTCTAAAAATTGGAGAAATTTCTGGTTCATCCAATAAAAATAAAATTTAGTCTTTGATACTTTAAATCAGGGAAGGGCATATTATTTTGCCCGTTCAGCAAAGATGGAATAGGGGGACACTAAGATCGTCAGACAGGTGCCGCTGGTCTAAAATCACCCTTTGGTATTTCTAGCATTCTGCTGTCATTCCGTGTGCCATTCATTCGGCCAACGAAACACACCTACCGCCCTTTTGCATAGAATAACAAAATTTATACCATATATGTATCGCTTGTTCTTTTTGTGCAGTGTGTCTTTTGTCACGTCACATGGCATCAGAATAAATTTAATTTGGGGCACCATTTTTGGAATTATGAACTATTGGTAACTTTATATGTATGTGTTATTAGCTGTACCTCGGGACAGCAACGAATGGGCCACATCAGATAATAGAATGCTTTCATATTGCAAATGATGATAGCGCTCCAAAAGGGTCAGGTGGACCAACCCCATGGGTGACGTTGGCGTTTAAAATCAAGCTCATAAGAAACCGTAGTTACTTGCACTTATTATATTCGAAGAATTATCTAGGTACATGTGTTTGTTAATATTTTTACACCACGGAAAGCACCAAATCAGACACATTTTATATAAACCTGGGTTAACTGAGTGTAGGGTGGTAAACATCTTCTTTTTTTCAAAAATGAGTGCCTTAATATCCTGCATGGCAGGGCGTATGCGTTTACACTATTTTGTTTATACGGGGCAATCTAATGAACTTTTGACCCCATATATTATTTGATACATAAATTATGACCAATGGTTAGCAAGCAATCAATATGTGACATTGTCTGTAATGTTCAAATTCATGTAGGTACGAGGCTCAAACAGTCCTGGTCATAAAACTTCATTTAACTTCTTATTCACAATATTAATATACATAAACTTGGCGTAATCCATTTGGTCCAAACATTGGGCATGGAGTACCGACAGACAGAAAAGAAGGTTTCCTAGAAGGAAACCAATGAAAGGTTTCAGTGTTTTTTGCCCTAGAGAGATTCGAACGGGTCTTTTTATGCTTTTTACTATCTAAAGCCCAGGCTATTGCAATGGGTTTGCAGCCTGAGCATGGTGCTTTCTCATACTGTTTATGTAAAATACTGAACGATGAAGCCATGTTTATGTGTACGGTACAAAAGATGGTAAGTACCAGTAGAAGGTTATATGGTTGTTCTGGGGCAGTTTTGGGCTGGTGGTGGTGGATACTGTGGATACTTCTGATGTCACACCTGCTAATTAAAATGACATTTGTCAATCATAAGCGATGAGCAGTGGTTACAAAGAGCACAGATAAATTAAAAATTGAACCTTTTCATTACGATTAACACCTGTTAATTAGTATCTCCGTTGTAGTTCCATGGCATTCATAAGATTACCACACACTTTTAAATTAACAGCCATCAATTAAGAGGTTTTCGACTTCTACATTTATTTTTGAGATCCATGCTCCATTGAATCACTTTGCGTGTATATTTCCCCCCGCCAGCACAAATTTTATGCAAAGGACATATGCACGTTGCACTTAAGTGCATTCATTTTGTGACTTGGTTACTTTAAAAGAAGTTCTCAATATCCTTGCATTCGATAGTATCCTTGAAGATAGTATATCCCCAGGTTCCCGATTTGACCGGCATTCACTCAAGTAAAACGACTTTCGCTCCACAACAAAAACCCGAGGAAACACAATAAGCTTTCAACATAGAAATTTCCCCTCCATACATGCCATGACTAATCAACAAACTCAAATATGAACAAAAATCACAAGATAATAAATCAAAGGTCTGGCAAGAATTTTCAGCCAATATAAGTTATTCATTTCACTGATATTTTCAATTACAACACAGATATCTTCAACAATTCTCTGAGGTGGGATGAGAACCCCCAAAACCACTCGCGACAGCAACGTGATATATGCTTTGCCTGACCAGTTCACGATCAGCCATGCATGGTACACAATATGCCCGAATGAACGTGGGTACAAATGAGTCAAAACATACCATAGGTGATTTCCAAGTACTCATAATAACTCTGTTCAAAGATACAGTAATGGCCATTGTTTTGGCTGTCATGGCCTACATTTCATGGCATGTTTCTAAGAATAAATGCGTATATTCTAGTCCATAGCTTTCTAACCTCACACCAGAAACGTTGCCCTTGAAAACTTGTCTGACATTTGGGAGAATAGTGACCATTACAGAAAACCCTCTCAAGGTGGAACATGACCAAACCCTATGGAAGCAAACACTGAATTAATTAAAATCCATTTATTTTCACCTCCCGAAGAACATTAATATATTTAAACCCACACCCCCTATTAAGGAGTGGGTTTAGTCTTCGCACCCGTGAGTTAAGTTCCTACTTTTGTAGTGACCACATATAAGTCAACTATACACAGCGGATCTCACAATAAATACGTTATTCCTGTTTGACACTCTATCATCAAATCAGTTACTTCATTTTCCATGCGTTCTGTGATTACATAATGAAAACTAAAGTGGGGAAAAGTGCCTGCTGTTTTCGTTTATCTAGAATACAAGGGTGATTGCAACCACACAGAACTACTTCGGTCACAAGGTCAGCCAACACTGAAATCCACATTTACCTTGAAAACGATGTGAAAATCATTCAGCAGAAAAGACAGCTGCACGGGAGGATGGGGCAGATATGCAGGTCAAAGAAGCATATAACAGTATAGATGTCCACCCAGCTTCTTTGAGCACAAGCGAGGCTACAATCGAACAAATGTCTGTGCATCACCATTCACCGGGTGTGGTTAGCCAACTACCTGTGAAAGGGGTGGCAATATTTTACCTCGAAAAAAGAAGCTGTCAGAGAAACCGTAAAAGGTTTATTCATGAGGGTTAGCACAATACTTGAGTGATACACAATAAACAGATGCCAACTACACCAAATGGAGCCAAGAAAATGGATGGAGACAATGAACTGACACCCGCTCACATATATCCCACAACTGATTTTCAGTCATGCAAGTAGACAGGGTCGATGACCAGGAAGACTGTCAGCCATGCCAAGATGCCATTAACGGTACCTTGCATTCCATAACATAGGTCTCTAATGCAACCAATGAACACGATCCCGTGCAGCCTTTAGAAGATCAAATAGGAGGAGTACATATGAGGCATGCCATCGATGGTCTCTGTGCATGAAAATACAAAACAGAAAATATAAAATCAATCCAGACCCTCTTGTCACATAACAAAATGCAAGATAGCTCTGACTGCCACCAACATAAAACATTAAGTGGTGCATGCTTTAACAAAGCTGTTGATAAGTACTCTGGAATACACACTGGAAAAAGGAAGGAACATGGTGATTGATTCATTGATTTGCCTGTATCTTAGAATGGCCATCTACCAGACTTTGGCCAGAAGCTCCTATCTACCTTTGGCTGCAAAACTGGTGAACAAGAAAGCGATCATGCATGTCAAGAGCAAAGATCACAGCTGCCTTCTGTGGTCCTTCTTAGAAGCATCATGTCTGGTCAGATATTCTCCAGAACGGGTCACCTGGTGCCAACCTTACTTATGCACCCTCAAGTACGATCACATGCCCATGCCAATCGTCATCATAGACTAAAATCCGAGAAAGAGAACCATCTGGCCATTAACATGTTTGGCTATGAACAAAAAGTGTATCTCCTCTACATCATCGATGGGTAGGACCTTACGCACATCAATCATCTGTTAACCACTTGAGGAGAAAGTCGACATTAATGTCTTCTTAGAACTTCAATCGCTTGCTCTGTGAAGGCGAAAATCACAAATGCCACCACTGTGGACCTGTTTATATGATTTAACCAAACGCAGTCTACAGCTAGGTGCAACAACATATGTGTGGCCAGTGTTATCAACAATATATAGAGTAACCTGAAAAGAAGAAGACACACAGCTGTATTTTGAATGCGAACGCAAACCATAGAGAATATCTAACAGGATCTATGTGGACTTTGAAACCATGACACAACATATCAGCAACTCTACGACAGCTGCAAACAATTCCTGCATGAAGAAATTATAATACCACATACCATGTGACTAAAATGTAAAATGCTGGTTCTGGGACAGAACTGTGCCGGTGGCTTATGTGGCTAATAGTGTCTAATCAATAACGTCTTACCTGTCGATCCTAAATTGACATCTGTCAATCTTAAACGACGGGCAGCTGTCAAAGAGAGCACCCGTCAATCGAAAGTGACAGAGCCCTTGCATCATGATAGGCACCTGCCAATCAAAGCTGACATCTGCAAATCATAAGCGATGGGCATTTGTCAAAGAGAGCACCTGTCATTCAAAAATCACAGAACATTTTATTCTCGCTAATGCAATAATCGTATTAAAAGTACTGCCCAGAATTTCGGATTGGCAGATGTCAATTATGATTGAGAGGTGTGATATTATCGATTCCAACTACTAGTCACCACCAGAAACTGTTGCCGATCTGGCATTTTACCTTTTATTGGTGTGGCTACAGTCACACGGTCTTTGCATTAGATAGCGGCCATTGCATGTCTGCAGTCGTGTACTGCAGGCCTGACGTCAGCGACCACGTTTTGGAAAACATGGCTGAAGAAGAATGCTTTACGTTAACGTAAAGATTTGTTCTCATCGTTTTTGTGGAAAAAAATGTACCTTTCTATGCTTACTTAGGGCAACTATTAATCCAGTTTCTTAGTCATGGATGAAGAATGTCCACCTATGCCTGCATCTACATGTATATTTTTAGCTCACTGACATATTTCCAATCAAGTCATCAAACATAGGTAAATACAGGCGTCTCTTTGACATGTCAAATCTTAATCTATGGAAGTATCTCACTCTTGCTAGGTTCAGAATTAATTATATATGTAACTCTACGAGTTCACCTACTGTAGTTCTTGTAGATGGGTACTATTTCATCTTTTGTACAGCCTTTCGTCTGGTTTTCCACAGAACTAAAGTTTCCATTGGCCCCTTTTGTGTTTTAAGCCAAACTGCTCCCCTATAAGTGAATGTAGACAATTTACCAGGTCTGTCTGCTTGCCGATGGACATAATTTTAGCGTTTTCTCAATTGAAAGTCAATCCCTGTTTACTTACAAAAGGGTTAGATTTAAAACATATTGACCATCTGCAGTTCGTGTTCAGCCTTTAGTACCTTACTGTGTGCATATAGTAAGCATAGACTATGGTCATTTCTCTGTGGTCTACACCAATTAAACTTCAAAAGACAACAGAGACCTATGAGTATCAAAAGTGAGATTCTATTCTCCTGGCTTTTCAATACGAACTGTGTTTTTTGCCCAGAATTTCTTCTTTCTCTAGAAATTCCGTCAAATGTTTTTCAATCAAGGCCCTGCAAACTTTGTGCACGTTGGATGTCACCATGATACCTCGGTAGTTGCTAAACAAATCCCTATTGCCCTCTTTATAAAAAGGCTTTATCTACAAAAAAAAAAAAAAATAAATAAAAAAAAAAAAATAAATAAATCACAGCTGGACCTCCATGTATCAACCATTCATTTGTAATTTCATCCATTACACTTGCTTTACCATCTTCTAGTTTACGAATAGCCAGGTTGACTATACCGTAGGTAATATCTAATTCTGTGAGATCCTTTGTTCCAGCACATTATGTCCAAAAATAAATAAATAAATGAATAAATAAATAAATAAATAAATAAATAAATAAATAAATAAATAGATGAATAAATAGATAAATAAATAAATAAATAAATAAATAAATAAATAAATAATAAATGAATAAATAAATAAATAAATAAATAAATAAATAAATAAATAAATAAATAAATGAATAAATAAATAAATAAACAAATAAATAAATAAATAAATAAATAAATAAATAAATAAATAAATAAATAAATAAATAAATAAAAAGGCACCGAAAAGGGACCTTTTCACATACCTTTTTACTATCTCAAAACATAGGACTCGTCTTACTTGTTCCTAAATATTTCCAATATTTATGCACATTTGTGTTTATATCGTTTGGATCTTCGATTACCTGCAAAATGTCCACTTGCCCACAATTGTGAAAGGATAGTTATTACTACCATTCAACAATCTTATTTTGTCAAAGAAAACTCACAAGTCCTGGGAATACAAGTAGCACAACTATAAGTGAACATAATGAGTTTTTTTTTTTTTTAAGAAGATGCATAATGGATCACATATATTTGTTCGTGTCCAGCAAAGATTCCCAAAATCTATTTTCAATTAACAGTCCCACAGGATTAACATATAACTGCCTGGGCTTGAAAAAAACATTATTTTCTGTTAGGTCAAACTCCTAGCTAAGGGCTATAGGTAGCAAGCAGCTACTGACGACAGTTACAAGCTTGCCTAATTGTACTCAAAATCCTGTTAAGAAAAATTGTTTTGATAACATGCTTTTGACATAAATGCTAATGACTTTCATTCTTTTCTGACATGCCCAAATGCACAATTACTCAAAATTGACAGTATTTTCTCAAATGTCACAGACCTGACAAATTGAGTTGATACATTGACTCAGGGTTGGCAGTTAAATAGAGCTTAATTGTTTGAGGGGTAGATGGCATCACAGAGTTTGTTTTACATTTCTGGTGCAGGAAGTCCATTGTTGCAGTCCTTGTTGGGATTTCCCTTGGTTTGTACAGGTGGTCTAGTTGCAACTGTTTATTTTACTATCACTGGGACTGAATATAAGGCCCGAGCTTGTTTCCACTTCAGTTATATACTGGTGGGTGGTTTAACTAGGAAAAGCTGCCCAGCTAGAAAGGGTACATATTGATTGAGGGGTAGGTCAAATTGTTCTTATCTGAACCTGTGCTATACAAATTTAGTAATTATGGTTTATTTGACAGGTATTCTTCTTTCATAATGAAGCTCTGCATTTATAAGCAAAACTCCAGGTATTTAGATAATTCATCATTTGCCACGTTCACATTTATTTTTTATAATGTGGGTTGTCTTTGCTGAATATTTAGCTTAGGCAAGAAGCCGCTACTCAGAGAGACATGTACGGGCAAAAAGGCTCCGAAACATGTTGAGTAGTTACCCGCTGAAGACCGTTTAATTTATTTGGGCTGATACAGCCTATGTCAAAATTTTACAGAGGAACGTGTGCAATATGGACAATAGTAATTCCATATGTATATAGTTTAGACAGGGACAGGTTAGCTTGTGGAGAGTAAGGAGTTCGGACTGCGGAATAGGATATTGAATACTAGAAAGTGGTTCTGGGCAAAAAGACGCAAATACAATTATTATTTGCCTTGTCTGAAACTTACCTAAATAATAACTTTTGTAAATACACCAACACAGCTCCTTGTATCTTCGAATTTCATAGGCGGATCGTACATAACTGATAGGAAGTGGCTGGTACAGAGACACATACCCATGGAAGCTAAATATGCAATTACCTTGATCTTTTGACTAATAGTAATTCAACATGATACAGAATTAAGTCCATCCGATTCCTATTTTTATATCCGTGATCAAGGCTGACAAACCATCCAGTTTACTAGTGGCTAACTCAGTGCTGTGGCATCTAAAACGGATCGCATTACGACCTTGCAAATCATGAAACAGAAAATGGCCTGATCAAAATAGACCAGTTCTTCGAGGACATGGCTTAAGGGATTTTTTTTTTACTCTTCCATTGGCTATTGCATTGTGGACAAGCATCCCAAACCAAGCATGGAACCTAAGGCAAAAGGAACAAAACAATGTATTAATTAACCTGATTATTGCTGTGGCTCAATTAGATTATCTAATTTTGGAAGGGGTACCCACAAATATTAAACTCTATCCTCAGCAAGAACCATTTCTGTTGATCAGTAACAATCCATCCCCCAGATTAAAGTGGAAATTACAGATGTTGAAGTCCACTCTGGCGCAATACTCCATCGATCATTTATATATCAAGACTTTTGATGTACCTGAGGGTTTGGTTTGACAGCACAAGATGTCTTCCAAGAAGTTTGTAGTGGCCAAGTGTTAGTGGGAGTGGTACTGCCCTCAGCGTTCAGTGGTTGTTATGCAGCAAACCCTTTTCGTTTCCAGCATTACAATTTGTTTGCATTTTACGTGGACAAACAGAGTGTCCCAGCCACTCTTCTACAACCCAATCAGAAGGGTTACACTTATGCAGATATCTTTGTAACCTTTTTAATGGGCATCTGTTCTCCTTACTACAGCACCATCATATGAAGGAGCGACTTTAGGCATGGATGCTGTTTTACGTCCTTGACTTGGCTGAACAATGTGATCTGTATCTGAATTCTAAAGCTAGCAAGGGCTTAAAGCGTCTTGAATTAAAGTTTGTGAAGGCTTTACCAGAATCAGTAATTGCCGTTGTGTATATAAAATTTCCAGAAACTGTGGTGATTTATTAGTCTTGGCGTGTTACTGTCCAGACATGAATATCTAGCAATTAACAGGGTTCTTAAAGCAGCACAAAGTGACGCGTCATGGGAGATTATATCCAACAGATTAAGTGCCTTTTCACGTCCAGAACAGATCTAAAATCACATTGTTAATACGGACCCTGTGGTAGTCAGATAAAACAATAGGTGTCCTTTTACTTGTCCATTAAGGGCCCCAGCAAGTATTTTATTCTGTGAGTAAATCTTCCAGGATGAGGTTTTTCGAAACCTGACTAATAAGCAATGGGACAAGCAATGTATATATATATATATATATATATATATATATATATATATATATATATATATATATATATATATATATATATATATATATATATATATATATGTATGTGTGTGTGTGTGTGTGTGTGTGTGTGTGTGTGTCCAGTGGACGATGGTGTCATCCATCAGAGAACAGTGGTTCTATGTCGTGTTTCTATACTACCTGATGCATGTGAACATCTTAAACTATGTTAATATGCTGTCTGTCTACTGTGAAATGACCTTAAGTCTCTGAATGAGTGGATCTAGATGCAGTGTAAAATTCGAAAGGCATCTTGCTATGTTTTGAAATAAATCAGCCAAATATTATGGCAAAATAAGATGCTGTGTGATGGTTCAAGATAAAATAATCCCGAGGGATTTTGTAAAAGTCTTCAGGTCGACTGTGTCTTACCCACGCCTAAAGCCCCACTCACTAATATGTTTTTTCTATGAAGGATTAAAATGGTGAAAGTGTTTGAGTTTCCCAACAGTTTTTTTACATTGGATCGGTTCATGTTAGACGATCCCGAGATAATGGCGCTCTGTGGCTGCAACTTTTCTGTGCATATCATTTCAGATACCGAATGTAACGTTTGTTAAGGGTCGAGCTTGTGCACTTGCAATAAATGTTGCGCATGAGACGTTAAACTGTCTTTCCGCATTGAGGAAATGGGCAGATTCGTTATTGTCATTCTATTTTGCTACTTCTAGTATTTAACGATGGTCTCGGTTGCATCCTTACTAACTTGCGCATTTTCATGAGATGTAGGGATAGGCGTGCTTAACCCCTGGTACCGCATACGGGATAAGTTTGATTATGACTTGTTATCATTTCTATCATTGTGTTTTCTTTTTTCCTGTTTTTATCAAGTAGCCAGCAGCTGCTGAAGTGTAGCTAGTAGCTTGTGGCTACCTTTGCTTGCCAGAGAGTGGGCCTGGTGGTCGCTTGGAGAAGGCAAATCCATATTTTCATTATTTCTTAAGGTGTATATCTCTTCATTTCACCCTGAGTCAATGTCCGTTTTGATCCTTTGAAAGCCATCGCACAATGGGGAAATTATTGTGTGAACAAAATCTGTGTGTTTCCTTGGGTCATCATGGAGACAAAAGTCGAAAACGCAGACAAGGAGATATCTAATCTTCGACAACATTTTCGAAACTGCTTATACTGAGAACTTTTTTAAGCCACTAAACCCCTAAAAGTATGCATTTCAGTGCAATGTACACATATATTTTCCATTAAATCTGACGGGTAGGGCAATGATACACACACGGTGATGCAATGGAGTATACATCACAAAAACGAAGGTAGATGGCCACTTCATTGAGGGCTGTCAATTCAATGGACGGATAAAGGTAGGTGTACGCCACATCTCTGTTGACAGCTGTCAATTTAATGGATGGGTGTTAACCTTATTAATTCTAATTGACAGGTGGTAAGCATGGTTATGAGGCTCTGTCATTTTTCACTGATGGATGCTGTTCTTGACAACTGCCCATCGTTTATTGTTGCCAGATGTCTATTATGATTACCAGGTGTGGTGTCAGAAATTTCCATAGCACCAACTTCCATAAAACTGCCCAAGAACAGGTGTTTTGCCTCTGACTTATATCATATGCCAAAATGATTATTGAATATAAAAAATAAACATTGCTATCTTTGTTAAGGAGTAACATGTGATAGTACATCTTCACATTACAGTGGGTTAGCATAGAAAAACTGATTGGTAAGTGCTAATATATATATATATTGGTCTTATAATTGAACAATTTTCACAGCTCTTATGCAATACCATTTTCACTTGAGCATGATTTTTGTACTTGCAAGTAATATGCTCTTGTGCATATATATCTATAACAAGAAGCTTATTGTTTCCACAACAATATAAAGGAGACAACGACCATCCAATTGTTTGCACTTGCTGCCTGAAGTCGGGGATACCTTTGTCTAGTAAATAGAGATAACCACCAGATTTCAATTGACAGATGAGAGATTCAATGGCGTATAAAGCTACATAGACCAAAGCCTGATTACCGGTTTGCCCTTGCATAAATGCTAATGCAGCACATGCTTTACAATGCAGTGAAGGCTCTGGATTTGACCACCTGGTTCGGTTGAGATAGGCTGTTAAACATTTTGGGACTTCCATTATATTTTCTTAAATAAAATACTTCAAGAAAACATGACATACAGTCACAACTTTCATCCAAACAAGGAGACAAATTTAAATATAACATGATATTATCAGTCATGTTCCAATGCAAATAGGGGAAAAAATGTTTCCGGACTTCAAGCAGGCCGTCATCCATAAAACCTGCCTCCCCATCTTAGATAAATTCTGTATGAAAGCCAGACTTGAGTTTTCCGTTTTTCGGAGAATAAATATTTCTATCCACCTGCAACGCTTTTATTGCATTTATCTCGTGTACCAAAGATAAACAAGACATATTAGGTAAGCCATGTAGGCTTGTCCTGACATGTCAATCAACTGTGTCACTACCACAGGAAAGCAGGCCTACATAGTTTTCGTGATATTTATTTATCTGGGGCATTAAACACGCTCTATAACTCAACTATAGCTATGCATCAAAGAACTTGGTTGACAACACAACACAACCAATGTCCATTCACAAAATATTTCCAACAAACATAATCCACATTCTCTAATTTCATCCCAACAGTGAGAGCTAAGCTAGGTATTTTAAAAAGCAGAGGAAAGACAGTTACCAAAACATCAACATCCATCAACAAACATAATCCATATTCTCTAATTTCATCCCAACAGTGAGAGCTAAGCTAGGTATTTTAAAAAACAGAGGAAAGACAGTTACCAGAACATCAACATCCATCTTCGAAAATCAACATGAATAAGTGAATTTGATTCTTGACGTAAAACAGGCAGTCACCCGTAAAAAGCAAACGGTGGTATTAAACTGGTGATGTGACCTTTTGAGGTGTATTCTTCATTAACTACAAATTTAAGATATTTTAGCCAATGTAATATTTATCACATTATTGTCATTAGATAGTGTGACATTTTAAAAATCACAATTACATTGAAAACGTTTTCCATCACTTTTTACAATTGTAATTCTAAAAAACTAAAACGTTTGATAAGTTTATTTTTAAAGGTTGTGAAAATATATGTTGTTCTTAATTACATAGTATTACATTTGTATTTAAAATATAATCAAACGGATGGGATCAAAGGGACAGTTTAGATTTAAGTAAGTCAAGGCTATGGACAAGAAAATAATTCATCTACTTTTTCACTGTATAGCTCATCAAGTGCCAATGGTTTTTGATGGACACTACTACTCCTGCAACTTTGATCATGACATGTGTAATTTCACACATGATGATAGAGCCGACTTCAGCTGGTGCAGGTGAGATATTATCAGATTATATGGCAATTCAAACGTTACTGTTTTGGCGTTTAATAACAGATATATTAACAATATCACTACTTTCGTCTTGTAAGAAGTACTTTGGAATTATGTTTTCAATCAGATGAGGATATTTAAAGCAAAACAAAACTTTGCTGCAAAGGTAAAGAAAGCTGTCGGATTATAAAGTTGTTTTGAAAGTAAATGCAGAAAATTGTTGTATGATATTGCCTTCCATATAATCGGTCGAATGATACTTCCATTTTTTTATGGTTCTGAAGTTTGGGGAACAACTTATTATGCAAAAATTAAAAAAAAAAAAGTTCAAATTCAGTTTTGTATTTATTTTTAGGATTGCCAATGTAAGCAAGTAATACACCAGTTTTAGGTAAATGTGGTAGATAACCTATTTCTATTCAATAAATGAAACGCAGTATTAGATATTAAATTAAACTAAGAAGAATGGATACAAACATATACCCTAAACAATGTTATGACATGCTCAATAATCTTGATTTTGTTGGAAGGAAAACATAGGTAATAAATTTAAAACACTTACTCTATAGATTATGGGTTTGTTTTTGTTTGGATTTCACAGGATGTTGGAAATATCCAGCCTTTTTTACTTGAAATAAACTAGAGATTCAAAGAAATAGCCTTAAAAAAACTAACACAGTGGTTTTGACGATAATGATAAAGTGTTTGGTTATGTTTAATTTAAAACTTTGCTTAATGTTGAAAGGTCTGTTAAAGATTTAAGGGAATGTAAGTTGAGGAGAGTTCTAGCTAGATCTCGGACTGCTTCTCGTGCCCTCAATATAGAGTTAGGTAGACATCAAAATGCACGTACATAGCTTAGATGGTGTTCATTTTGTTTATATAAAGGTTTATATTTTACTGAAGATGAGATGCAGCGTTTGTGTGAATCTTAAGGATGTAATGATCTAAAATATAAATGCTTTCCCGAGTTGCGTGTTGGACTTTACATTTGGCTAGGCGAGTGTGCCAAAGGTGGTGGGTTCGAATCCCATACAGGTCGACAATTATGAATCTTTCGGTTTGCGTAATTATCTAGTGCCACTGTAATTTTGTGTTCATTTTATTTTTCTATTATTAATTTTCGATATCTAAAGAAGCTAATTTCTTCTTCATACTTTCCTTTACCTCTCCTGTAATTATCTGATCTTGGGATGTAGCTATATGTATTCTCGCTTGTGCTTTTATCTTTTCACCATCTTGAATTAAATTCCTTTAAAAGAATGTTGTACTGACTGTTCTGAACTTGAAAAGGCATAATGGCGGCAGTAGGTCATCAGGGAATTCTTGCACACAGCTATATGATATGGTACATGCATGGGGTCTGGTCGAATTGTGACACCTTTCTGTGGGGTCAAGTTTTGAGGCAGTCAGTCTGTGCCTTGGGCTTTCTGTTGTCTGCTCTTTTGGGTTACTCTCCCGTAGAAAATATATGAATATGAACGGGTTGACTTCTTAGGGTAAGTTAAAATTTAAATTTTCTCAATTGTTAATTGTTTAACCATGATACGAAAGGGCCTCTCAAACAGAATGTACAATCACATTTTCTCATATTTCACATTCATACATTCTTTAAATTCAAGTGGATTGTCTTTACTATAAGCAAGCAAATGCCTGCCTCCGCCATCACATGAATAGCATGTCTGGCATCTCATGTGGTTAAACATACTTGATCTTTTTCAAAGAAAAACATAACATAAGTAGATACCGTATGTGTAGTGGGGGTTAGATTACACACGGTATGAGATATAGATAAAAATAAGAGATATATCAGATTTGCCTGGGCGGTGGGACCTTACTCCAAGTATGTTACTTGCCCCCAAGAGCGTTAGTAGTAAAATCAAGACTAGTTACCCATAGGTAGATATGCCTGCATGCCAGGGTCTGGTTGCATTCACCAACCTTGCCCCGATTAAATTAAAAACACACGGCGATCAAGCATTATAACATACAAGCTTCACAAAGGCAATTCCCATATCAATACACAACTATAGTCTAATACATTGAAAAAGACACCTGAGAGGATATTCTACAGTGTAGCCCTACCTTCAGACACTTAAAATCTTCTTTTTTTTTTTTTTGTTACGTTTTAGGTTCAAAGTCAATCGACATTTGAAAACATTTCTGATACAAATGCATAAAAAATCCCAAATACGTTATTATACCAGGATTGTACACCATCGAACTGTATCCTTCTTTTCTGCTAAACATAGAGGGAAAATTATATACAGTTATATACAGTAATGTCATGTGCGAATATGCAAGCGAAGCATGATCTTGAATTAATATCCAAGGGATATCAAAAATCAATTCAAGTCACTGGTAAAATGTGTAGATACATCCACTAATCCCTATTGGTTAACTTGGCTGCCACATATATGTCAAACACAAGCATGTTGATTATTGATCAAGTCACAAGCAAGGGACAAATAAGGAAACGTAAGTTTTGGTCATGTATATTTCCATTATAATGAAAATTTCAGGATTACAAAGGACTCGTATGTCGATCACTTTGACAGATTTGAAAGTCTGAACCACAAGCAACAGCTTACAAGTCTTCAAGTATTAAAAACAAACCATGAGAGAAGATGTTAAGACGTCCATAAGAAAAAAAAACATATCTTAATATGCTGGAACATCCTTGATACAGAGCGACCTATTTGCCGTAAGGAAGGTCTTGTCATATTTTTAACATCGCATATTATTGAGACACCAACAATTTTTCTTTAAAATACTCTGTCCCGCAGTTCAAATGCTGATTACCTTTGCCCATTAATCATTTACTAAAATAAAAAAGGGAAGCGGGTAATGTTTTTTCGATATCAGCAAATCGTAAAATAGCATAGATACATGTTTGTAAAACATCAAGTATTTTGGCTGAGAAAATGAATAAAAGGCCACTTTGGAAATGAAAGGGACCTTTGATAAAAATACCCAATCTAAGCCCATATCTTTACCATGCAAACAAATTATATATTTATACTTAATATTTTCTAACAGTTCCGTTTAAACTGTGAACTAAGACTTATCCTACTGCTAAGTTTTTAAAGTACAAAAACTTAACCTAAAATTCCTTCAAGTAGTAATTTTTGGCCTGCTGAACAACAACTTGCATAAATTGTTACATTTTAAGAAATAATCTGCAATTATAAACACCATATTTTCACAAACAACACAAAATGGACAAGAACTTCCGATTTGATCCGTGTCTGTAACAATAAATCTAGTCATAGCGATCTAAACCGAACATGTATTTTCTCACAAATATTTTTGACATGAAGGGTCAACGCTTTTACACTCTTTCTGAGTCATGTCATGACGTCTCACCCCCACCATGCACCCGACACAAGAGTCAACCTGAAGTACTTATTTTAAACATATAAAATCCAGAGGTCGCCAGGGTAGATATATATTCTCATCTTAGTTCTTCACTCCAATTCCAGGATTTACCAGGCTGAACCAGCTGCAAGTTACCAAATTTCCAAGTCAGGAAAGGTATTTACAAAAAGTACCATATGATTTTTTGTGACATAAACATAAGATATAATGCAGAGTAAACTATATTTATTCCCTACTTTGCACCATATTACATTGAAAACTCATGCGATATGGCCTATGTGGTATTGTTGAGCATATCCCATGGATGAGACTACCTTTTACCATATCTGTAAAATGAGATATGTGGTTTTCCAAATATGGAAGGAATCAATTTCATGTTTGGTATATCCAGACTCGTCTTATTTCTATGAAATAGATCATGGCCAAATAATGATGGTCCTTGGTATAAATCCCAACCAATGTGTATGAATAAAGTTGATTCCGTGTTGCCGCAAATGCAGGACTCATTGGCAGAAAAGCCGACCACTCTGTAAGAGGCACAAAGTGCAGTTGACTGTTGCATGAAGGTGTCCTGCCATCCATTATTCAACAGCTGATTCGGAACAAAATGTGCAGTCTGTGAACACTAAGGCAACAGCAAGCCGAAATCAGCAGCTCGCCATGTGCAGCATTCTCCAGGAAAATTCTTCTTTTCAGAGACTGCAAACATCTGTCCAAAACACACCCCATACTCTGTCTTTATCCTTTGACCCAGCTGGCAAAGCAGGTAGCCATATCCCCATGTCCCCATTCCTTTGGGCAATGCTGACAATGCTGCTGTCATTGATGGGGCCAATCTGACAGCCCTCAGTCAGTTGAGCTCCACAGATGCATATTTTGGATTGCATGTTGATACAACATTTGAAGGCAACGTGACCTTCCAATTCTCCTCTCCACCAAATTTATTTTCATATAGTAATAATAATAATAATAATAATAATAATAATAATAATAATAATAATAATAATAATAATAATAATAATAATAATAATAATAATAATAATAATAATCTTGTGTCTTCTTGTTGAGATTTTCCTGAAGTGATGGCCTTAAAATAATCCGCGATTAGGTCTGCGGTCGACTGATTTTATTTCTTGTTTAAATTTTATACTCATATACGTGGCACGACTGTGTGATTTCTGATGCAATGTAGTGAAGTAGAGTGTTAAAAGTGATACAAATTGTCTTCTTTCTTTCTTAGTGGACCATAGGCGATAAATACATATGAAACCCTCATTGTTAATTTGCCTAAACCAAATCCCCTTCGGTGTTTGCCAAGCTACACTCCTGATCACCTGCATGCTTCGTGCTTGGGTGATCAGGCCCGAAAGCAGGTAAACAACTCAGGGTGTTCAGTTTGACACATGAACAAATAAGGTAATTTTGTCCATTGACCTCACAAAAGAACAGTACGCTCAGGTAATAAACTAACACACTTCCAGTCAAGAAATGAGATAACAATATTGCATTGTTGGGGCTAGATCCCTCAGCATATTGATAATATTCCAGCTCAAACACAGAAATCCTTTAAGTACTGTTTCATTACATCATCCCCTACACTACATGTGTTTTTGATTTAAAAACAGAATAATATCGCACCTACATGACAATGGGTTATATTATTCCAGTCTTAGCTTCGTATACAGGGTATCTCCACCGTTTATTTTACACAGCTACACAAGAGCTGTCTACATCTGTGGAGAATGTTTTTCGAGAAAGGCGGACTACATTATAGTTAACATATCTGAAGCGTTACTTCAAACTGCCCAGACAATTGGTCATCAGGTGATAGTGATTACAGACCATAGCTGTGATTGGCTGGTTGCGCATCCCAACAGATATAGTCGGTAGTTGCCGAAGTACTGTATTTTCGGCATGCTGTAACTTCTGTTTAAATAAAGTTAGCAATGTCAGGTTTGCTTCATCATAGAATTGCTTCATTGGAGGTCATATATGCATTGTCTTCTAGCACAGGTGGGAACTTTACCGTGGGGAAAGAGAATGATGTGTCGTTCATGCACCTGTATAAAGCTGGAATCCCAGTGTTGTTTCATATTTCAATAATCACAAATTAATGAGCTGGGAATTATATGACCAAAAAAAATCGGTATTTTTCTAACATTTTTATGTGTTAAATGCTTTGCACGAAATTTTAAAATACCAGAATATTGATTTTTTAGACTGAAAAATGCGAATATGAAAAATAGAAGGATTTAGAACTGTGATCTGTGGCCTAGTATTGCGCAATTAGCATGAATTGCTGATGACTACATCATTAAGCTGAATACAATTGGAGAGAATGTCCTCCAGACTTAAACTACCCCATTTGGCTAAATATAATTGGCCTTGTTCAGATAGTACAATAACTTTGTAAAAAAGTCCAACTCTCAATATAAAAGCTTTTTTCAAGGTTTCCTGCAAAAATATTTACACAATCAACAGCAAAGGGTGTCAGGGATGGATCAGTTTTTTCCTAGTTATTTAACTTGTTCACTAACTGACCTATAAAAATATTTGGACCCACTTGACATGCTTTAAGTTCATCCTGTGGTCAACGCTTAATACCTATGTCATGGTTTTGACCTTTGATGGATTGACGTCAATGGACAATGGAACCCACTACAGAAATAGGGCAAATGGACGGATGAAATGTGAGTCGCAACCTGAAACAAAAGATTTGGCAGAAAAGGGATGTAACCTGATAATCAGGGGAAAGTGAAGACCATCGTTTGCCATTACTTGTAAACTGAAAGATGAGATAAAGATAATCTGATACATAGAGATTTGATAATTGTCAGAAAACATTTTAAATTGACCCTATAGACATTTCTCACATTGTCAAACATGCGTTAGTGTCAAGGTTCCTAGGAGAAAAAAGAATCATAGACTCACCCGTGCAGGTTGCTATGTACACAAAGTTGGTTTGTCTGTCATGCTTTGTTAATATTTTGTTTCAGACATATGGGGGGAACAGACACTGCTGGTACTGGTCCAAAGAGTGACCATTCCACCGGAACAGGTATGAAATGCATATCTGTAGGCTTTCTTTTCCAATCTTAGACATGTCCAAGCTTTAAATATTTGGCTTCCAAACTGTGGGTACCAGCTTTGCTTTTTCTCTGTAGCATTTTTGTTTTTCCTGCCAACCATCCCCAACACAATTTTCGTTCTCTTCCCTTTATTTACTTTTCTATGTTTTATATTGTATTTGTTGAAAACTATGAGAAATACAGACAGCATATGCAATGTCACTATAATAAAGCTGTCAGCTATCACCCAATTACAAGCAAACTGCAAAAAAATCTAGCCTCAGATACAGGAAGGAAACTCCCTGATGCTCATACTTCCTCCAAGCTGGAAGAATAGGACCTGTTCTAAATTTCTTCTAATTGGCCACCCAATATTTGAAATAAAATGATACCTTAGTGGTCCCACTCTATGTTCAAAGGCAAATTCAATTACTATTTGATAGACGTCACAACAAATAATAATTATAAAAGAGTACATATCTATCTTTTTTTTATTACAGTCCGGAAACGAAATCATCAGCACAATTGCTACACAGGCCCTAATCTATATGCAAGAAAGTCTTAGGCATATTCTGGACCATGGAAATTCCAAACAATACCCATCTTCTGAAAATATGCAGAACTCAAAAAAAAAATAAAATAATAATAATAAATAAAAAAAAAATAAAATAAAATAAAAAAAATAAAAAATAAAAAAGATAAAACAAATAAAAACAGAACAAAACAAAAAAAATTTTTAAAAAATTAAAAAATAAGAAAAAAAATAAAAACAAAACAAAACAAAACAAACAAACAAAAAATTTAAAAAAAAATAAAAAAGAAAAAAAAAAAAAAAAAAAAAAAAAGAAAAGAAAGAAAATGACAACAATGATATGTCTTTAACAATAACAAATATTCATAATCTAAATTAGTCCAAAGTAGGTAAACTTATCTGCGCTGGTGTTTCAATAGTTAAGCAATTTTGAAGGTACATCCAGATAAATCCTTATCCGTGGTGAGATTATCCACAGGTACTGTCCCACAGTTCTTAGTCCTATGACAGCTGCCAAATGATCTGGTACAAATCCTACAGAGGCACAGTTTGTGTCCAATGTAGTACTGGAAGGTGTGGTGCAGATCCAACCCCACAGAGGTACAGTTTGGTTCCAACAACTAACCCCAAATATACAGTCCACTTAAAGACACTGTCCACACTCCACAGGTACAATGTAAAAATGAGTGTCTCCCTGAAAATAACAACAGCTCGCAGTCCTAGTGGCTTGATGACAACACACAGCTTTTGTCAGATCTTCAGAATTCTCTCTCCTGGTCAGGAAATTATTTATTTTTTTATATGGACAGAAAAAAATCTAATTTGTGCCAGAGTTTCCCAATTAGTCACACATCCCAGTGCATTGAGACATGTCTGGATCACCTCATATCAATGCAGGTCACCATTCTGGGTTATTCCACATGTTTGCCAGTTCCATGTGAGTCTCCTACAAAACACGTCAACTCACTGACTCTACAGTGACCCTGCAAAGTAATCAATAAACTCAATAACCCGGCACACACTCAATGAGTACATTGACATCTCTGAATAAAAACAAACAGCCATACACATTTTCATAACAGGAATCGAATCAACAAGCTACATCATTAAACCGGTAAATCTGTCTTCTTTTGTCTGCCACTGTTCCGCTGTTCCGTGATTAACTCGCAAGGAGATAACGACACACTAAAGAACATGAAAGGATCCAATGTTGTATGGCAATACTTTTATGCATATCATTTTGATTTTGAGTCAAGCTGATACCTACACTAATTTTAAGTGTTCAATCTCGAAAGTGTATAAAACTGTAATATGTGAACACGATGTTACAGTGACTGCCAAATTATATATGTTGAATGCTAGAAAGAACTTGTGATAAATAAATTATACCAATTTGAGCATTGGGATTTTTGAAATGTTTAAAGTTATCGGTTTTAAAAGTTTAGAGATGGATATATAATTATATGCTACTAACGACTCTGGACATCTGGCAAATTGCCAACAAAACCTTTCTAAGCTATGGCAATGTAAAATTGGAGAGCAGAACATAGGTAAAATTTAAATAGAGAGTGAAATATACAAACTTGTACCTATAGAGTAGCTACCATCCTACGCCCTCTCAAAAGCAAGTAAGTTCTAAAGTTAAGAATCATTACAGAACTTCGAATTATTAAGAATTCCAAAACTAAAATATCTGGTATTGTTTCACTTCTGTTAACCATATCAACATTTCAATACAGGTCTGGATTTAAAATTATCTAGTTGAAGACACAACACACACACACACACACACACACACACACACACACACACACACACATGTATATATAATGTTTTTGATGTGGCATTCAGTGCTGGTTTATTACCTCACTACCTCCATCAAGCCATGTAATAGTTTGCCTTATGCTCGTGTGAGTATCTTGTAGAATGTTGAAAAAATAAATGAATTAATCAATTAATACGTAAACAATTTACTAATCAAATATGTAAGAAAGTAAGTAAAAATAGATGAATGAATGAATAGATAAATGAATTAATAAACAAACAAACAAACAATCTGGTTTTTGCACAATGTTCAGGCGAGTGTAAAGTAACCCGATTCCTGTTGATAACTGTCATATATTTTTGTTTTTACTCTTCATGCCATTGGTGGCGTCATATTCGCCCAACCAGTGTTATAGCACTCCTTGCTCAGCATTCGTTTGCGTTTGCATATATTTTATATAATAATGTGTTTTATCAATACTCCATTTTAGACATCATGTGTTACCAATACTAACATGATAATTTTGATTATGATTGTCATTACCACAGGTATATCTAATACTGTATCTTAGTTTTTATGATGACAAATACCATTATAGCTAACGTAAGACCCAATATTAGGTATTATATTCATTGTTGCTCTATGGTTTAGTGCCTGACCCTTTCATTGCCATTACAACTCTTATGGTTGTTACTTTTGTGATTATAATTTGCATTGCCTTTTGCAGGTTTTTATGTATACATCGAGTCATCAAGTCCGCTCACAGTTGGTCAGCGTGCCAGATTGGTATCTCCAACATTAAAAATGACAGGCGAAGTTTACATTCGTTTTTTTGTGCATATCCATGGGCCGCAACTCGGTAGACTACGTGTCCTTTCAGAGGCAGGGAACAGAGAAATGGAACTGATCAGCATGACCAAAGACAAGGGAGACCAATGGATTGCTGTTGATACCAAAACAACATTTACTCAACCAAGTGTGGTAAGCATGCATGTCACCTGCAACAAGAGTGATTGTATCCATTTGCACTAAGTCGATCTTAATTTATTCTTGGAAGAGTAAAAAAATCTTGATAACTCAAGAGTTAGGGGTCAGTAGATTAGACGCACGAAAGTTCACTTAATGCTTCACTGATCGTCCACTTATTGATATGCTTTTTACAAGTAGTACTGTCAAACAGAATTGTGGTAGTGCTCTTTCGTAATTGGCATGAAAATATTCTTATCACAGATGTTGAAACTGTGAAGGAAAAAAATCCTGATAACACGAAATAATATTTGACACTTTTATTGGTTCCAGCTTATATTTGAAGGATACGTTGGACCGGGTCCGAAAGGTGATATTGCAATTGACGATATAAGCGTCTCAGGTAACTCGATATTCTACAAAAAAAAATACTTTTTTCCTACTATTTAAAAAAAATAATGAAATAATTCTACAAATTTTGCTGTAAATATCCCGAGATGGTTAGAAAGTTTGGCTTCAATAATTTTAGACATTTTAGACTTGCCTGTTTTGCTACTTAATTTTATCTTTTGAGAGCATTCTGCTTAAATGTTCACCTTTCAAACATTTTAGGCTAGCTTGTTTTCTGTTAGGTAAACCCCAGGGGCTACAGGTAGCAAGAAGCGGCCTACGACAGTTACAAGTCTCCCTAATTGTTCTCGATATATGTTAATATGTTCATTGCATTCTCTTGACATAAATACAGAAGACTTTCATTCTTTTCTGATTTGTCCTATAATTCTACTGTTAATATCCAAAGATTATTACAAAATTTGGCCACAATAATTTACAGTTTTTTAGACTTGTCTGTTTTGCTGATGAGCTTTACCTTTGACATTTTTCTGTTTCAATACTCACTTTCAGACATTTTAGACCTACATGTTTTTTATTGTGTAAACCCCCAGGGGCTACAGGTAGCAAGAAGCGGCCTACGGTAGTTACATGTTTGCCTAATTGTACTCAAAATCCTGCTAAGAAAATTTGTTTTGAGAGCATGTCTCTGGCATAAATGCTAATGACTTTCATTCTTTTCTGATATGCCTGAATGCACAATTTAATTTACTCAATATTAAAGAAATAATCAAAATTGACACTGTTTTCTCACATGTCACAACCTAAGACATTACGTTGACACATTGACTCAGGGTTGGCAGTGAAAAGGAGCTTAATTGTTTGAGGAGTAGGTGTCATCATGGAGTTTGTTTTACATCTCTGGTGCAGGATGTACATTGTTGCAGTCCTTGTTAGGATTTCCCTTGGTTTATACAGCTGGTCTAGCTGCAACTGTTTATTTGACCGTCACTGGGACTGAATATAATGCCCCAGCTTGTTTCCACTTCAGTTAAACATTGACAGATGGTTTAACTAGGATAAGCTGCCCAGCTAGAAAGGGTACATATTGGTTCAGGGGTAAGTCAAATTGTTCTTATCTGAACCTGCACTATGCAAATTTGGTAATTATGGTTTGTTTGACAGGTATTCTTCTTTCATATGAAGCTCTGCATTTATAAGCAAAACTGCACGTAGATAGTTAATTCATCAATTGCCATGTTCATATTTATTCATTATTATGTTGGTTGTCTTTGCTGAATAGCTTAGACAAGCAGCCGCTACTCAGAGAGACATATACGGGCAAAAAGGCTCCGGAACATGTTGAGTAGTTATCAGCTGAAGACCCTTTAATTTATTTGGGCTTATACAGCCTATATCAAACTTTTACAGAGGAGCGTGTGCAATATGGACAGTAGTACGTCTATGTATATAAGTTAGACAGGGACAGGTTAGCACTTATGGAAAGTAAAGAGTTCGGACTGCGGAATAGAGTAATGACTACTAGGAAGTTGTTTTGGACAAAAAGACACAAACACAATACAATTTAGCTTTAAAAAAATCTCAAATAACAGAAAATGTCTCTTTTTTTTTTTCTTTTTTTTTTTTTTGCTTTGCGTTACTCGTAAGAATGCAGAATACAATTTAACCATCATCGGTTATACTTTTTTAAAGATTTTAAATTGAGGCCTTTGACGCATGTGAAGTGTTCCCAACCAGACAGGACACAAGGTCCTCACAACATTACCTGCCTGAAAATTTGGTGGGCAGATGCAGGCTGTCTGGAGGCGGGTAAGAAAAGCCCTTCTTACGTGGATAATATGGACTTATGGGACTCCTTAAATGTTGGGGAAGTAAAGGATCAAATGAAGATGTACCGAAAGTATGCAGATAAAAATGATGTCATGTACAAGTTGATGTGCTTTGGACGCAACTATTTTGGTAATTTCTTTTGCTTTTGCACTTTTATATCCATGTAACTCTACTTCCCAGACACAAATAAAGATTTAGACAAAACTCCATTCCTCGCCACACGGAACCCCTATAGTGCAACACGTGTGGGTTCTTTTTCCAACCTTTACAAACTGAGGCACCAATGATAACATTGTGATCATTAGCAGTACATAGACCAAAATAATTTACGTCATCCCATCAAAATTATGTAAAATTATTCTGTGAGGTAATTTCATGTCATGTGCCATGGCCTAAACAAAACACTACATTTCAAAATATAAATTTAAAGTAAAACCAATTTTTTTAACGTATGTGTTTAATGTATGTACAATATAAAAATATATAAATTGAAATTACTTTGTAGATGAGTGTGATGAACGTGAGAAAAACAAAATATATGCGCAATTCCTTGGTCCGTTCCACATAAATTGTTTGGGTCGTTGGTGGCAAGATGTAGGATGCCATGAAACTGGTTTGGGTGGCCCTCTTAACAATCCACATTTAGTCAATGTATGGAACCAATGGAGGATGGACTCTGTCAAACAAAATATGACAAATTTCAAGAATCTTGCAGATAAACGTGATCTAAATACTTTTAATATGTACAAGCAACTTTGCTATGGATATAATCAAACACGTAAGTAGATGTCTTGGACCTGAGAGGGTTGTTCTTTAATGAGGCTAGCATGTGTTTGAAAAAAACTGCTGCCTCTTCCCATTTTACAATTGTGTTCTTAAAGTTTATCTGTTCTTAATTCTTGTATAACTGCTGGTTATTTTAAATGTTCAGTATCTGCAAAGCTGGCAACCATATCCTATGATCAATATATTGGGTTTGTTTTATGTATTTGTTTATAACATTAAACATTATTGCCTTCTCAGCCAGAATGGTCACCTCGAGGGAAGTTGCCTTCCCGAGGGCGAAACACAAGGGAAGACAACCTCCCTCAGGGAGACAATTCTGGTTGTTTCCCTCCTGAGAAGGCAATAATCGTTTTATTGAACCAAAATTCATAACAAATAACACAAAATTATACCTTAATATTATTTAAAAACATTTAATGAATATATTCACTTGTCTGACAGATTGTTTGCCTGAGAATTACTATTTCAGTTACGTTCTTTGCTTGTTTTCTTCATGCGCAAGCCTGGGTCACGTCATAGCCTGGTTCCCGTGCACACCACTAGGCATGGGATGGAAAGGGACTCAAGTGGATCTCAGGGGATATTCAGAGAGTCATAGTTGTCTAAGCCTTCACGGCCAATCAGTATGCTTCATTCTATTTGAGGCATAATAACAAGATCTGTTTCTTCTTTACCATCTAGGTTTTGGTAAACACCATCCATATACCTACTGTCAGCAGCAACTATGAAGTTATATATATATATATATATATATATATATATATATTGGTAAATTTGCCCAGCGCGTGCCTTTGACAAATACATTCGAATAATGTTTTCTTGGTGCCTACTTAACTCTGTATGTAATTTTGTACTGATGTTAGTATGTATTATTTTATTTTCAGCCCGGGAGGAGTTATTTTTATTCCAGGGTAGCAAATACATCATTGTTGACCGAAGATCCTCTGGCATCAGCTGGATTGCTGCTGAGGAGGACTGCCAAAGAAGAAAGGGACATTTAGCATGCTTTGAAAGTGAACAAGAATATGAGTTTGTGCAAAATAAAACCGGAACTTTTTCATTCATAGGTAAGAATAAAAGAAAGAAAAGAAAGGTAAACTCTCTGCAGTGATACCATCTTATTGCAATTAAGATCTACACTTTTGACAGTTACATACATTCAATTTACATAAAGATTCGGCGAATGGTCTCATTTGGTTACATGACAAATATGCATGAAGCTTTATGTAGCATATTCAAGGACAAAGCTGGTTGAGTTTTATTGCAAAATAGCCGAAACTAAGAATCAATGTTTCAGATACATGTAGTGATCTGCAACATTTTTCTCATGTGCTTTGAAAATGGCTTCGTTTGATTGTAAAAATGGGATATTTGGGCTAAAAACAAAACAAACAAACAAACAAACAAAAAATAAATAAATAAATAAATAAATGAATAAATAAGTAAATAAATAAATAAATAAATAAATAAATAAATAAATAAATAAATAAATAAATAAATAAATAAATAAATAAATAAAACGAAAGTCAGAATTACACATCTCTGCCTTAACTGGCTTCAAATATCATGATATAGGAAATACATTTTTAAACACAACATCTGAACGTGAACTGACTAAACTTGTTGCAATTTTGTTGATCTCAGACGTGAAGGTGGTAATATAATATTATCTGTGCATTTAGGGGTATTGAAGGAGACGAAAGAAGCCCAGGGTTTTAATTTGTGCCTCTATGGCTAAATGCTATGCCAATATTTTATTTTGAGAGCCATCAGCATGCCCTACGTTCTTTTGGCTATAAATCTGTTTTTCTTGGTTTTTTACATAACATGGCGATTCCCTGGAAAACCAAATTGCTCCACCAAAGAGCCAAAGGAAATACACTCAGAAAAGCCCTCTAGGCCTAAAATGTCCTGGCTTCAAGCGAATCTTTTGTTATCAAGTGAACAGCACATTTAATGTCAGTTGTCCTGTCATATTGGACATCAGGTCAAGGTCCAAAAATTAACTGGAGCATAACTGCTTGCACAAATTACGCTGTTTCTTATAAAAGATACATGCATACCAAATTTGACACAAATCCCACCAAAATTATATACGTCATAACCATTAAAACAACTCCTCGTGTTACACTTTCATATTAAAACCTTTTTTAAAGACTTTCCAAACATTATTATTAAATATCCAAAAATCATTTTATCTTGACCATTTGAACAAAACTGCAAGGGACTCACCCAAGGTAAAATATCGCTTAATTTAAATTCAATCTTTTTAAGTCTTTTCAGACAAGTTGAGAATGTGAATTAGCATTAGATTGCCCATTGACTTACAGGGTAATCAATAAAAATGGTGCATTTACCAATAAGTACCCCAATTAAAAAAAAAAAAAAAAAGTTAAAATCAGGAATCCACAGCAGTGCCACCTAGTGAACAACCTTGTTCGAACCTTCACCAGAACACATATCCACCAAGTTTCAGCTTAATCTGAGGGACCGTTCTGTAGAAAAAGTTGAAAACAGTAAAAACACACACAAAATAATAAAAATATTTGAAGAAAGACCGCAGCACTGCCTGCTGAACAAATAAAAGTTACTTTCGGAAAGTATGCTGGTCTTGTTTGTGTTTTTGCCAGGGAAGGTTACCTGGAATTCTATGTAATGTTTCGAAGTTAATATTGCACTATACGATGGGTTAAAGCAGTACGTTGTGACTGCAGGATTGCACAATTACCTCACATAACCATTTGCCTGTCTATTCATCTGCAGCAACTGCAGCCAATTTCAAATAGATTTGTTACATATATGATTTACTTTGTGGAATATAGCGCTAAAATAAAAAGGACCCCAATATAGATGATCCAGTCAAAAATGACTAAAATTACTGTGCGTTTGAGTAGTTCAAATAGGGAGATTAATCAACATTGCTTAACTTATAGTCACATGTGTTTATTGAAAAATAATCTTAAGTACTAATCTGCATGCACAATGCTTGTGGACTAATGTGACGCTGCTCACAGAATGAAGTGATGTGTTAAATCTTCTTTTTACCATGATATAACATAAATAATGTTAAACAAATTCAATATTAGTCTAGCTGATAGTGTCATCCAGCTGGGCTTATAGGGGGGATGATGATCCATATTCTATTGTCTCCCCATCCGCCATCTGGCCATCCATATTTCACATTTTCGAGTTCCCAACACCATTAACCATATTCTATTCAACAGTGGGGGATGTACCTTAGCAGGATCTTTACCAAGTTTGTTTAAATGGTCAGGCTCAAGTTATTTCAGATTTAAATAATTTTTTCGTTTATTTTGTTTCGGTGAAGCTTTGATAATTGTTTCTGAAGCCGCCAAACGAATCATTGTGCAATTGCATAGAGGCATTTCTGGGCACCCGCAGATCCAGGTCATCAGGTGGCACTGCAATTGTTTTGCGTCTCTGTTTTGCGCAAATCTTTGCGTTAAAGGTATTTCCAGTTCCTTCACCAACATGTCACTCATTTTTTTCGAAGCTCAGAAATATAGCCTGTAGAAGGGGCGAACAAATTTTTTCATGAAGTATTGATACTTTACATCTCTCATAAAAAAAAGATAAAATAGGGCATTTGTTGGTAAATGCATATGGTTTTATTGATTACTCTGCAAGTCTTTGAAGATGTCAGTTAAATTTACATTTTAGACTTTCCCCCAGACTGTCAACCAGCCTCACTACCCTTAAAACTGATCAGGGATGTACCTTGTGTGCTTTTTTACCACATGTGATCAAATGGTCACATTCCAATGAGTTTTTGGATTTTTTATGAATTGTTTTGTGGGCAAAATCTTCAAAACTCTTTTCCACTTAAAGCGCTAAGCCAATTTTGATGAAGCTGCATACAGACACTTTCTAGATACCAAACCTCAATTTATCTAACAAATGATGCTGCCATTTTTTACTATCTTTAGCAAAATTATTGTGTTTAATAATTCATTGTCTTCTTCGTCTCTCAAATCACCATTCATATCATTCTGCAGCGTGGTGCAAATGTGGCTTGTTGGATTGGTAAATAGATTTGTTCACCAGGAGGTGATACTAAGACCCCTGACTTTTATTAAATTTTCAAACCGGCTAGCTGTTGGTTATTGCTTGCATTTCTATTCATGCATAACTTAATGGAGAATGCAATGGAAAGTCACATTTTTGACTTCTTCCCCCAAACTGTCAACCAGAATCACTCCATATGCTTTATACGGAAAGACCTTGGTCAAGCCACTTCAAAATTGGTTTGGCTACACTCCATAAGTCTTGGATTATTTGATAATTTTTTTTCCGGGTGTTTTTGGTAAACTGCGAAATGATCACGCTCCAAATTAGACAGTGTGATTACCATATCCAAACCGTAGTCCTAACGAAACAAATCCAAGTCAATTCCGATCAAAGGCAATGTTCCTTGGTATGTATAGCTGAAATATATATATTTATAGTTCGTATTTACCCAAAAGAGACCAAAACGTAAGTCTAAAGGTCCATAGGGGGGAAAAAACTTATCTAGTTTTCACATGACAGAATGCAAAAAGTTTTGTTAGAAATTATAGGCATATTTCAGTAAATTGGCTTGAACAGTTGTATCATTCATGCACATACAGGACCATACAATTTATGAAAAGGGACCAAAATTTGCATCACATCAGAGAATTTGTAAGCGGAGGTTCTTAACTTGTTGAAAATGTCTATAAAATTCAGTATTTAAAAAGGTACTACTTGCAACCACCATCTCAACAATGATCATCATCCATATAAGTCCACAAAGTGACACCAATTCAAGCATCAATCCATCAGAAAAGCCCCCTAGGCCTAAAATGACCATCAATAAGAATCTAAACAACATGATTATATAATTCGATGTGTTCTAGGCATGTAGTTAAAGATATGATGTTGTTTTAAAGGAGATAAACTAAGGGTATTTCAAAAAGAACAGTGTTTGAATTTCCAAATATAGTAAGTACATTGGTTCAAATGTTAAACATCAGCCAGAAGTAAGTGACATTAGGCCTCAAATCATTAAAATGTAGTCAAAAATGCATTACAATAGTCAAAAATTGTAAGGATAGCAGTCACATTTCAAGTTGGTTTCCAGAAGTATTTTTGAAAGGACATTTCAATGTTCAAGATTGAAATGTTCCTAAAGTTAACTGTAAGTATAACTGTTTTCCTGTAACAGTTTTAATTTTTTTCATTTATAATAAGACGTAGTTCAACTTGTCAGTCAGTTGATTTAGATGTTAATTATTTATACAAAAGAGAGACAGAGAAAGAGTACATTAAACACTTTGAGCCAATCTGACATGACCTTCATAATACCAGACTATATTCATCAGACAATTATAAAAAACAACATCAGTTTCACTACACTTGGAACACTTACTGCACTGCAATATGTGCAGAAAATGCCTGAATGTTCAAATTGGTACCAAATATATAAGGTTTCCATGAAAAGAGAAGTGGATAAACAAAGGTTTATATCTAGTTGGATTGATAAGCCACATTTTTTTTCCTGTCATGTATGGTAGGTCCAGTCTCATTTCCAATCAAGGTGGGGCTACTTTGCTTAGTTATCAAAGGGCAACTGAGCATGGGCTCAGCAGAGCCCTACCAGCCTCTTCTTCATCCAGAGGTAACAAAAAAGAAAAAGAAAATCAAATATCTGACGAGCTGTCATTAACTATGTGATACAACTGCCAGTTCCGGGAAAAAAAATCATAAAGTCCGCATCAACAAAACATATTTTCTGCACCGGGGTTGAAGGCATTCATGGCGGAAAGTAGCACTGTTTTAACATTCTGAGCACTATAGTAGATGTTCTATTGTAGGCTTGAATGACCAAGCTGTCGAAGGAGTATTTCGCTGGTCCTGGGGAAAACCATTGACATTTTCACGCTGGGCCAGTCACCAGCGAGCTATATTGGACAGGAACATATCATATCAATGGTCAGCGGAAGAGCTTACTGATTGTGTGGCCATGACGCAAAATGGCTGGCATCAGAAACTCTGCATGGTGAAATATAAAGCTCTATATGTTTGTGAGCTTCCTTTTAAACATGGTAGGGATAAGATTTTTTTTAACTCCAAAATTCCATCGTTATGCACTGTGCCATCTGCCGAAAGCGGCAGCTGACGCAAAATGACGAAAGTAATGACACTAACCTCTGAATAAATTTTAATTAACATGGATATAATCCATGAGTTTGAATTATGGAATGTTTACTTATTATGTGGTGATTTGTTAGATTTTATTCAACAAAATGGATCCCTAGTAGAAAAGGAGGACTGAACTATGTGGCACCTTTCCTGGGAACAGTTTGCATGCCTCCTTCTGCTGCCATGGTGTCCCACCATGCACTGACGCAGTGATGCACTCCACCACACAAGCCATGGTGTCCTAGCATGCCCTGATAAAACAATGCACCATAGACATAGTTTTTGCCTTTAAGTGGCAAATGAAAAATGTTTATTTTTAAAACGAAATTATTCTCATGTTTATTCTCTCTTTTATCTTGTTTTTGAAAACATTGCTCGCGCCACGAGCACTACTGTCCATTGCCGCCGTCGCTAAGTGTTGATGTTGTTTATGTGCATAATGCCGACAAATTGTTGAATATACTCGTAATAGACAAACTGATTTCTTTTAAAAACAATCCATAGGTGCAAGTGTTATGGGGTATCAAGCAGACAGACAGGATTTTGAGGTCGTTTTCACCCGTTTCATAGTCACTGTGATTTATTATTTCCCATTCAGCTCTTGTTACAACAAGGTATTTCTGGTTGCTCTGTGCAGTTCAAACTAAAGTGACAATCCTGCCTTAGTTGGCAGATCCTATTTAAGGCGTGACTTGGCTTCAACTGAAGGAATCCATGGCAATTGATTTAGGAAACAGTCCTAATCCTGTACTGAAAGTTTTTTTTTTTTTTTTTTTTTTTTTTTAATGAATTATTTTGTGTTTGCTATTTCTCACTTAGCTTGTTCTTAAACCTGGTTAAGGTGTCGCTAGTTCAAGAGTTGGTAAGCTCAAAACATGAAGGTTACAAATACTGAAGTTTTTTTTATTTTTTATTTGTTTTACATTGTATACTAAGCAATATGGAGAAAGGTATGTTATATGTGGTATAGTCAATTTGTATACATACAATGTGAGTATTTTGTAGGCTACAGATACTCTACGATTATTGTATATATATTGCACGGGCTGTTACTTGAACAACAGAAAAGGAAAAAGTTTATGACTAGTCCCTTGAGAATTAGATTTCCATCCATGAGAGCCTATTATTCATAACCAACAGTATGTCTATAACAATAGCTATGTTTTTGCAGGTACATTGTATCGCACTTGTAGGCTATATGATGTTCTTGCCCTCCACGCCACCCAAATAAATAATGAGTTATCGCATCTTATACTTGTATCTCAGCTGTCCGTCATTTCAGCCTATAAGATGGATGGTGATGTGTGGTCCACCCTGGCATCGAAAACTTACTTTTTACACTTCTGAAAAACTGTGGGTGATACCCACTTTCTGTTTGGTCCAAGAATTCATGTAATCCATTGATTTATCAATTATATTTTAAGGGGTTGTTGGGTCTGTTTTTCGACCAAGCCTTAAAAGAAGCAAAACCACTTGCCGAACTGCTTCGAAATGTCATGAGGACACTTCTAGGGACATTAAGCCCTATTTTTTTTTCATCATGAAGCACTGCAATTATTTCTATGTTTCTTTTAATTTCGATTTCTTCCTCAAAAACCGCCGCTGAGATTCTTCGGAAACTTGGTGATAAGTAGGTCGTTGGAGAGTTGAATAAGCTCAATTTGGGAAACTTTCTTGCAACGCTTGCATTCCTACTGAGTACCATGCCAATGTGAGCGCTATGAAAATTCGTATTTTCAAATTTGTCACTAAAACGTTCAAACAGATTGACTGCAAATGTGGTGAAGAAGTATCTTAGTACCTGCAAAAACATAGCTATTGTTATAGACATACTGTTGGTAAAATGTGGTTAAAGTGTGTGAAAAAATACGATCAATAATCGAGGATGGATTTTAGGAAGAAAGGAGAGTAAAGCTGGGAAGAAGAGCAGGCAGAGAAAAAGAAGAAATAATTTAAAAGTTTTTACATAATAATACAAAGCAATCTATACGATTCATAAGATCAATCTCAAGTGTAAATATTATTGCATGCATGTGCTTCACAATTTGTTGCAAGTGATACAAAACTTTATTCATAGCAGATTACAAATCCTCAACAATGACGGGGATATAAATAAGACAATATTTTTGACAATTTTTCTGGGATTGCTGGCTTTACGTCAATACCACTATCTCATTCTAATTTTACTCATTTATGACACAAGTAACTCGCGTCTAAATGTCATTTGTCACACCGAAAAAGATTGCTATTATTTGTTATTCATATTTTTTCAACTGCATGCAATTGTCAGACGTAAGTTGTAACCCAACAAGTTTCTAAAAATTACATGGTTTTATGTATCATAGTCCCATAGTATTTACATTGAGGATTGAATATCATTGTCATGTTCAATTTCATATTCTATTTTGGTTAAATCGATATATGCTTCCAGAATGTTTGTTTACTACACAAGGATTTTATTACAACGGTCTTATGAATCATACAGCCAGGGGAAAAGCGTGTCAAAGATGGGACAGTAACCAGCCCCATAGGCATATGTTTACCGGCACTTCATTTCCTAATGACAATTTCGATATCAAGGAAGCTTCTAACTACTGTCGCAATCCAAACAAGGGTGACAATCCATGGTGCTTTACCGCAGAGAGAAGAGTCCGTTTGGGTTTCTGTAATATACCTCAGTGTGACTCAGGTAAATCTTATTTCAAGATGTCCCGTTTCAGCTGCAAAGGAATATCTGGAATAAAATTAGGCATTCAATACAAAAAAATACGTTTAGGATAAAGGAGTTCACTAGACAACCTAGCACTTAACCAAGCAACAAAGAGAGTCAGTGCTATGAGATGGAGGCAGATATTAATAATAAGTCTAAAAAACAAACCTGGATATTTCTGAAATTAGGCATTTTATAACACTGGGTGTGGGGACGGGGTGTTGGCCTCACTCGTTGAGCTAGCCCTGTAATAGAGTTTTCATGACAACTATTCTATTCCCTGCATATTACAAATATATTTTGTGCAAGTCATGCTCGGAAAAAAAGAAATCCCTATCGCTTCTACACTCGTATCACAAACTAAATGAAAAGAAAATAAAGCATGGATATCCTGGAAATGACAACAATATCACAAATATCTTACTGTATAATGTTTCTCATCGTCCATCCGGCGATTTCCATTCCAATATACCATATAATAAGCCAGGATATAAATCACACCATATTATCCCCCTGGGCACATGAAATAAATATTATTGATATCAAATTTGCATCCAGATACAATATGATAGTATTACGTAATAATAATAATAATAATAAATCAATCCATAGTCTATGGTTTCACATATTTGTGTGCAGCTTTTGTGACACTTCTGTTGGGACTAGTTTGTTACTCTACTTCACTACTAATGCTAACCAATAACATTGAAAAGATATAAAATACGTTGATCAATGTCCTATCGTCTTAACATCAATAGGAAGAAAACAAAAGGGTAAATTGGGTATACTCAGTAAAGCCCTCAAGTACACAGGGTACCAGCCTTTAAAGTTTTTACTATAGAATTACATTCTACAGAACCCCAAGAGTCACATTCAATCAAAATGAAGGTGATGGCCCAGTATACTATCAAAGTCCTGGGGGGACTGAGTCAGAGAAATTCTGTCAATCTCAGGAAGGGTGGATGAAAACAAGTATCGATGGCCCTTTAGCTCAAATGCTGAAGAATTACATAGTCTGAAAACAGAGCTCTACCTTCCTAATGAGTTTTAAGTGACTTAACGACTTCACCATGTTATGCTTACTCAAGGAAAAACACTGTACTGCTGGCCAAAAGCTTAAGTTGGTGTGTGGAGGTAACCCGTAAGATATAGTAAAATAGGTACCTATTTTGAAATTCAAACAAGCCCATGATGGTGATCTGGTACCAGTACTGAGTCAACCATAACCCTCTCTTTGCCGTCCTACTTCAATCCAGGTGGTGCAAAAACAGTCTAAAATTAATGATTTCATTTACACATTAAGAAGATAGTGATAGGTGGGCCTGCCCTGATTACATGTAACTTGCTTTCATTATCCAGGCCAATCTTGTCTGTCTATATGCACAGAACAAAATGAATAAAATAGAATAAGATAAGATAAAATAAAAATATATAATATAGGTACATGCACGTTCCTGGGCCAGCACAGTTATCCGCCATTTTGGAAGACTCAACGCTCTGTCTGGGTTTTCAGAGGGTTGGGTGGATCCAAACAAGCACAAGGTAACTACGAGGCACACATCTGTCACATTAGGACTAAAGCTATCTAATTTAACCTAGATATTCTAGCTATACATTCACATAATAATGCACAAGTTTATACGTAGATGTACATATGAGTACAATTACTCAGTTACTCGCAGTTATGGTTGAGTTATGCAGAAGTCTGCATTCACAGAGCTTTATTATGCAGTTCCAATGCTACCGTAGGAGTACTATACTATATTCCCTTGACATTGATACATCAAGATAATGTCAAACTTATTCACATATTGCAGTGTCCTGCATTTAATCACCTTCACAACTTAAAACATACACTCTATATCAACAGGTTTCCGTTACGCATTAGATTGACATGCGGACAGATAAGATGTTGATATGTCGATAATATGATGAAATTACACTTAAAATTAAATTACCATCATGAACAAAATTAAATTACCATCATAAATATGCTATGTAAGTCCAGCGAGAACACCATCAGACAACATGACAGCAATACATATACCGTCACTAAGGGTCGCCCCCAACCCCACGTGGCGACTTCCCTAAATGAGCTGTGGCAATGCCTCGAAGTTGTCCCCTTTTATGCCAATATAAGGAGTAATATTTACTCAAGACCAGAAGGTTTGGGGAAAAGGAGAGATACGGGTTGAGTAGGAGGATTCACGGTGGTATCTGAAGTAGTTTTCATTCCTGATAGGTGGGTAAAGGATGAGTAAATGTTAGAGGGATGTAATGGCAAAGTAAGTCGAGTAGAAAGAGAGGGGGAGGGTTCGTTATTCACAGTAGTTGCTTTTTCAGGTTGAATTTTTGAGGGCATTAGACACATTACAAGATAGTCCCACTTTTTCCAAATCACTACCCCAGTAACGATAGCTACTACAATTAAAATGAATAAAATGAAGAGAATGCCAAACGAGATCCTGCTACTGTGATGTGTCCAATTGAATGTAGAGGGAGAGAGGGGTAATGGCTGCAAGTTCGTTTGAACAAATGGTTTTCTGTTGTCAAAATGAGGTTGATTTAGAAGAGATAAAGCCTGTTCAGCAGGTCTAATTTCAGTAATATTCAGAATATTAGACAACAACAGTTGCAAGGCCTTGACTGATATATGTCCTACACGTTCAATGAGACCCATTAGAATGACTCCTTTTCCCATAACTACACATCCAGAAGGTAGTGTTTTCAGGTATGTACCTGGGTTTATAGCTTGTTGTTTCCTTGGCGGACCTTCACACCTCGTCTTAAAGGTCTCCACCAGGATACAACAATATATTCCCCATAACTTACTTCAGTTTCTTGTGTCAAGTTAGATTGCTGGGTAATGCTTACTTCACATGTGTGACTGTGTTTTACATCACCTGCATTTAACATTCGTGGACAATGCCACCTTTGGTCATTATATAAAGGTCCTGAACGACATACCATGAGCTTCCATCCCATACACCCGGTAGGGTGGAAGATGTTCCCATTTGTTGTGCTTAGTCCCACATCAGGATGGTCCACCAATATCTGAATAGAGTACCCCTGTCCTGGATAAGGGACTGGCCAGGTGGCTAGATGATATCGATTATAGGTGTAACCATCAACCAAAGGTAATTTTACCCGGTAAATTAGAGTATCTTTCCCCCACACAGGGTATGCATGCGTGTGTTCGTAATACCATTGGATTGGCTTGATTGGGTAGGCAGTTGAGGTAGTAGCCATCTGCAATACCTCCCTTAATTGAGAGGGGCTGAGGATATCCTCCGTCAGTCTTCCCAGTTCTAGTGAAGCCTTTTGTCGTGCATAAGTATGCAGAAAGTTTATATAAGAGCTAGTAATTTGTTCCAGAGTGGAAACAATCCTTTCCAAATAAAAGGCTCTTTCTAAACGATGAACCTCCCTCTGCATAATATTTCTAGGAGTTACCGCCTGGTTTAATGTGGGGACCAATCTTCCAGAAATAAAATCAGTCACCTGAGAGATTCTATGTTGGTTCCATGCTGCAATTCCTTAGATTCAGTTCAACATGGTGGTAAGCTTATTCACTTGATGCACCACATCCCATTGTAGAATTTGAGTTTGTGAGATGGCACGGCGGCATTCAGCTGTACTGTCATCGGTCCCCAGTCCAAATAAGGTATGCCCTATCCTGCCGATTACATCGAACCATCCCCGTGGGAAACGGCATGTTAGAGACTTCGGTGGTAGTACTTGACCCTGTGCCAGAGAAGATTTGAGATATTTTAACCATCCTGTCCAAGAAACACCTTAAGGTTTGGCAATTATGTCGTTATCTACCACCTTCTTGTCCTGGGCAATTACAAGATAGATGGTGTGAACAAGCCCTGGGTCTAGCTCACGATTATCAATAACAACCAATATTGTCCATTCTGCAGACTGGACACAGAGTTATTGAGCTCTCGTCACAAGTAATCCATCTGGCAAGTGTTTTATATCCGCTAGTGAGAGTTGTACACACCAAAGTATTTAACAAACATACAGGCTGCCAATTCTATTGCAGCCAGAGGTTGTCGCTTCTGATCCTCTGCACTTGGAGAACATTCTGTGGCTTGCCTTTTTACGGTATTGATGGGGATGGTGGTGAGGGCGGTGGTGGTTCAGTTGTGTTCTCATTCGACACAGGCCCTCTTGATCTTGTAAAATATGGATGAGTCAGCACAGGCAGGGAGTGTATTATGGGAAACGCATGTGCACTGTGTCCGCCACCGGTATTGGTTGGAGTCATGCCACCGCTATTAGCTGAAGTTCGGTCATGGCCAAATATAGCAGGGACGGGATGCTCATAGTCATCCACATCCATATCCGTCTCCTCCCTCTGGTCTAAGCCTTGATCAGGGTTCTTGGGAGGCTGTGGAGTTGGAGTGGTAACTTCCTTATTTGGGGGGACATACATACCATTTGGGAAGAGCTGTGAGATTGGCACCTTGCCACGGATTCCGGTGCAGTCTAGTTGCCACCTCATCCCAAGCCATATTTGGATCAACTAATAATAATTTATCATGGTTCACAGAACAAACCCTTCTGGTCCGTTGATGCTGTATCCAACAAACAGGTCCTGTAACCCTAAGGACTTCACACTGTGGGTCCCACCCAGAGGTAAATGTCATCCGCTCTTGGGCTTTGACAACTACTGTATCTCCTGGCTGTAGCTCACCTGCATTTGCACGCCTATTCTGACGTTCACAATTAAGCTTTCGTGCGTCAGCCAAATGTTGTCGAGCCATCGTAAGAGCATCTGACAAATCACTCAAACAACCTGTCATAGGGTGGCCCCCGGTAGGAGTGTTTAGCCATTTTGTAAAGGGTAGTCTGCCCCTATGCCCATACATCAAATAAAATGGGGTATACCCAGTACAATCATTGACGCTGTTTCTATAAGCACATAGGGCGTTTGCTACTTTGTTCTGCCAATCTCTAGCTTGATTATTCACTAATTTCATGATTATTTCCTTGAGAGTCTGGTTCAGCCTTTCAACTTTCCCATTAGTCTCAGGATGATATGGCATGGTCTGTCAGTGTTCAATGCCATAGTCCTTCAAAAACTGTTAAAAATGGCCAGATGAGAATTCTAAACCTCGGTCTGTTATTGCAACCTCAGGGGCACCATGTCGAGGTTTAAATTCCTGAACAAAGACACTTTCAACAACTGCTGAACTATTGTTAGGGATGGGGAAGGCTTCTGCCCAACCTGACAAGTGGTCTACCACCGTCACAGCATAGCGCTTACCTTGGTCACTTGGCAGGAATGGGCCGATGAGATCAATACCGACTACCTGCATACAGTATGCTGGTAGAGGCATCTCACTCATGGTTGGACGCTCCACTCGCTTCTGGTTCATTGCACATACTGAACAGAGTTTTATTCTCTGTAGGACCTACCGTCTCATACCAGGCCGACATTAGCCTCCCGAATGTGATTCAGTGTCTTTGAAAGGGCCATATGCCCCACATCTTTATGACACATATCAATTACCTTGTCACAAAAGGCCTTGGGTAATATCAACCTGGGATACCATGGACAAGCCGGTGTTGGTCACCTATTTGAATACAACAGACCCTCATGTACTTCATAGTCTGACTCCAGAGTACCTGCTTCTACAAACAAAAGAGGGAGCTCCTCCTTCTGCACCTTTTTGATGGTCTCTGCATCCAACAGGTCTGCCTCAAGGGGAATGCGTTGTTTTCACCCATGATAGCATCTGGGTCAACCCAGTCTACAGTATCCAGCACAGCTATGTCCATTGGTGTAGGCAAACGAGACATTAAGTCGGCTCTTACATTATGGGCCCCTTTTACATATTGAATCTTTGCACCAAATTCTGCAACGAAACCCCCCAGCACTGTGTTTTTGTATTGCGCATCTCTCTGGTGAACAAAGAGTGTAAGGGCTTGTGATCTGTATAAACAATGAAATCAGCACCATAAAGGTAGTCCCTTAGTTTGTCTATACAGTGTACTACTGCATAGGCTTCCTTTTCTATGGTTGACCACTTTCTTTGGGTGGATGACAATTGGTCAGAGACATACTGTATCACCCTCTCTACACCAGAATTGTCATCCTGAACCAAAATACCTCCAACACAGGTGTCACTAGCATCTGTGTATAATCTGTCACTCTTATCAGTCTGGGGGTATGCCATCACCTCCCGTGACAGAAGCAGTTCTTTTAGATTTTCAAAGGAATGTTGTTGTTCTGGACCCCCCACAAAAGGCTTGTGTTTTCGAGTCAGCTTCACTAAAGGTTCTGACACTCGTGCATACCCAGGAAATGTTTTTGAGTAATAGTTAGCCACCCCATAAAGGAGTGAACTTGCTACAAGTTCTTTGGGGCTGTCATTTCAACTATAGCTCGGACCTTCTCTGGATCACTGTGAATGCCCCCAGAAGTGATGATATATCCTAGTAATTTGACTTATACCATACCAAAATGGCATTTTTAAGCCTTTAACTTTAGTTTGGCTGTTTGCAGCCTGTCAAAGACAGCCTGCAAATCTCTGACATGAACCTGAGGGGATTCAGATGCGATGATCAAATCAGCTATGAAAACCCACACACACATACTGAATGAATCAGACAAAGCCATCTCCATTGTCCTCTGAAAAATACTGGGCATATTGGCTAAACCAAAGCTGCTAACAGTAAAATTGATGAGGCCATGCTGACAGATAAATTTTGCCTTATTTTGGTCTTCTTTAGCCACAGGGAGTTGATTGTATGCAGCCTTTAGGTCACACACACTATATATATAGACTTACCACCAAGTTGGTCAAGATATCTTGCATGAGTGATAATGGATATCGATCCTTTACAGTCATCTCATTCAACTTACGGTAGTCAACACAGAACCGGGTAGTTCCACCCTTCTTTGGGACCAAGCACACTGGAGAGGCTCATGGGGAGTTACTGGGTTCTAAGACTCCATCCTCCAGCATCTGATCTACATATTCATCTACTATCTTGCACTTAGCAAGAGGTGTTCTGTATGGCCGTTACCGTATAGGCGGGTGATTCCCTGTGTCAATGGGCATTTCTACTAAAGGGCACTGACCAAAAGGGTTCCCTTCCTCATAGAAAACATCCCTGTTTTGGGCAATTACTTCATCAAATTTTGAAAAGCCATTGCCCAAAGAGTAAGTACCAATTTCAATATCCTGCATAGCCTGAAAGGGGCCATTCAAGTCTATAGTGGGCAACCCATTGTAAGGCTGTACTGGTAGCTGTTTCCCCTGCCATATCAACAATTGTCTTGCATAATCTACCACTGCTTTATTAGCAGCTAGTGCATCAGCACCAATGATACACTGGTGTTTAATACCATGTACAACTAACACTGTTAAATTTCCTAACCCCTTGAAATGGACCTCACTTTTACCACGTACCTTAATAGGGGTTCATGAAACAGTAAACAATGTAGTGGCAGGCTTCAATAACCTAATCCTACCACTATCATTATATATTTTCTTAAATACCACACATGTGCAGAAACGATACACTAGCTCCAGTGTCTATAAGACAAGTTATACTCACATCTGCTCTTACAGACAAACCGAGTCTGGAACTCATGTGATCAACTCCTGCCGATTCTAGTTTTCTGGAGTAACCTGGTTGGCAGCTGTTTAACCTCCAGGTGCATTCCTTGGACATGGCGGTCGTAGTGGACATCCCACATGGAAGTGATTTCCCCCACACAGGAAACACTCAACTTGTTGAGGTGATTATGGATTGCTTCCTTGAGGAGTCTGTTGTTCAAACCTGTGTCCCTCATCACTCCTTTCATAGTCCATTGGATTCCACTTGGCAGATTCGAGCTTAGTCATGCAAGCAGACATTTTCCCCTGACCCTTCTGAATCTTAGTTAAGGTAGTCAAGATCTCGCTGATCTCTGTCTTTTCTGGTGTTGAACTAGCCGCTGCAGTAATCTCCATCAGTTCCTCTAGGCGATCATACCTTTTTAATCATGCATACATTTCCAAGCCTGCTTCCACGCATTCAGTAAATTGCATGGCAGCATCTAAAGTCTGGTCTTTTAGCTCCAAACTCAATTTTCTGGCTAATTCTGCAGTGCGCAGTCCACGCATATATTGACGCAAAATGATATGTTCTGCATCTTCCGAGCGAGTCACTGGGTATGCTCTTTGCACTGCTTCACGAAATCGGCAATTATATGAAGCCCCATTTGTTCAACTTCAATGCGCAGCCTTTTCTTCTTCATCAGCGGACAGGAATGTTTGCTCTTTATGCGCCGTCACTCGATTCCATGGTACCCTTTGGCAGTCTTCTGGTTGTTTCTCTATAAAGCGCAAGCTTTCCCGCCTTAAGGGGCCACAAGTGGTCCGTGTCACCAATTGTATTACACCAGCATTGTCATTTTTAAGTTGAGGAAGCAGGAGGTCTATGTCGTACAGAAAATTGCGACTCTGTGTATGTACTTCCCCATCACAAGGGGTGAGGTTTTCTCTCAGTCCTCTTAATTTTTCTCTCCGTCATTGATTTTCCCACTCCACATTCTGTTCATTATGGAAGGAAGTTTGTAGAGTTTTGAAATCATTATAAAGTCCCACAAGATTAGAGGCAAGGGCATCCCACTGGTCAGGTGTCATCTTCCCAAGGTTTCCAAATCTTCTTAAAAGTCCAATAAAACGTGAAAATATGAGATAAATCCTGGCAATCGCTCGCCAGTGTAAAGTTCTTCCATCCCTAGAAGAGAGTGGTGTCCTTTACTTACTTTATAATGTTAGGGCTTGTGGGAAAACACGCTGACTTGCGTCACTTCAGAAGATTCACTGTTCCATAGTCAGGTATAATAAAATGATACAGTCGCGCAGGGAAGCAGGGGAGAGACAACCCAACACGTCCGTTCAGTGGCCAAGATGGTAAGAAAGGCTGTTTATTTCTGATTTACATAGCTTATGTAGAATACACGTTACCTTTGCTGAGTCACCAATATGCTCTTGTGGGTTCTGTTTTGATAATACACTCATAACAACGATGACTAATGAACTCATGTGATCTTTCTAAGATCTGCACCGAGAAGCACCAGTGAGGTCTCGTACTGTTTAAAGAACATGTATTTTTATCACTTACATGTTTTCAACAGATACTTCAATGTTCACAATAATATCTGAATGTCTGGTTTACCAAATAGCTTAATGCGATATTTATGACTTCACGACTGAATAAGCAAGGATGGACCAGATGCCTTGCTGACTCTTCATCAGGTAATAACTAAATGACTAATTAAAAACCAGAACTTATTTTTACAGTCTTATTGGCTTCTCGCTGTGTGGTGATTAATAACTTCTTAATGACCCACGTGCATCTAAACTGCTTAAAGTAAATACTACATAAGATGGTTCCATCACCTATCCACAAATAACCACAATCTAGCTAGTGTGCAACTTTTTCTGCCATTAACCCTCTCTGCTTACTTTTGAAATTCTGAATATTAGAAATATAATTAAAATCACTAATATTAGAAATATTATTAAAGTCACTGTGGGACTTTGATATTTAGAGCTTTACCCCCAAAAAAGTTGCTGCAGTACTTCAAAGGAAATATATTCGGTTGCTTTGAGTACAGCCAGTTGAAATAGGTAACTGAAATGAATATAAAAAGGTATTTCTATTGTGGACATATATATATATATATATATATATATATATATATATATATATATATATATATATATATATATATATATATATATATATATGTATATATATATGTGTGTGTGTGTGTATGTGTGTGTGTGTGTACACTTCATTTTTATGACTAATTCATAATTTTGGGTATTGAAACTTGTTATAAATGAAGATACATCATTGTGTCTACTACTGATGCATTATATTGCATATATATCACAATAAATGGTACTGGTACTTTGTTTAATCATTCATCAGATGTGTAAAGCTTAATCTTTACCATATGTTATAAGTTGTGGCTTTTTTGTTCAAATGATACAGCTTTAGGTTACCATAATGTATGATTATCAACAGTGTCACATTCTTCTCTCCTTTAATAAAATAAAAATGACAGAATATATGTTTTCCTTGACTTCTATAATTATCATTATAACCTCACTATTTTGACAGTATTGTCATATATTTGTCATGTGAACAAAGTCACTACAGTTATGAAGGCTCTATTTTTAAATATACGTTTCTTTGTGTGTGCTGATGTTACAACATTTTTGCATGGCTAGTCATAAGATGTATGTAATCTGAAATTATGAAACATGAATCCGTTCACGTGTAATGGAAAAGAAGAAAATGTTTGAAAACACAAAATTAGGACAACAGATCCGAACGATCAACACTATGATTGTCCATTGAATGTCAATAAAGACATGATTGTGAACTTCATTCTCTTTAAGATAATTTCCATTGCTACAGAATCACTTAAACCACATTGTGTCAATGATCTCTACTTTATATGACCATACACGAATGCAAATGTATATGATATGCCATGATAAGAGCAGGCATGAATATCATTCACATACAAAAAGAGTAGATGCATTTTGGATACTCAAGATAAAACTATGGTTCATTGAGATCATCTGCTGTACACACACATATGTGTGTGTGTGTATGTTTATCTAGCAGTCCTATTTTACATTACAATATAATTTACATCTTAGTTACCGAAACTTATAATACCTAACGGTTTCACCACGAACTATTTGCCAATCGTAATTATGCCGTTATAAAAATGCCCGATGTCATTTTTTGCTTTAAAAGACACCTTATCAGGAATTGCTAAATTACCGTGCTTGACCTACGTTTTGACGTTGACAAGATCTGTTTGCGAGGAATTTATGTTTATCTTTGGGTAATCAATTAGAATTGATGCCGAACTACACCTTTGCAAAACAGAAAACAAGCTGCACGAGAAATATGATAGTGAATTTCCCTGAGTAAAATCCGTTATGTTACCATTGGTGTGTACAACAGAGATTGCAAGGAATATAATATAAACACGTAATTAAACGCAACATCCAGACTGTATGTCCAGAGTGTGATTTATCTGGAACCAATGAGCTCATCAAAAATAGCAAAGAGAGAAAGAAAAAAAAAACAAAAACAAAAAAACAAACGAAAACAAAAACAAAACAAAACAAAAACAAGAAACAAAAACAAAAACAAAAAAAACAAAACAAAACAAAAAAAAAACAAACAAAAAAAAAAAAAAAACAAAAAAAACAAAAAAAAAAAGAAAAAAACGTGAAAAGAAATAGAAAACAAAACATATCTTTAACAATACCTAGTAAATATATGTAAGAACTTCACAAGACGAAACTATATAAAAACGTAATTCTCTGGTTAGCAAAACAAAAGGGAAATCCCCCTCCTTAAAAGGACAGTATTTTAGAACATGCACAAAATATATTTCTCAAGTCATTGGATTGGAGGCAATTTTCGCAGGGAAGGGGGAATTAATAGAACTATGTTTTCATAATTTTGGAGGCTTCTACTGCGAATGTTCAAATGTCACAGAAAAAACTTATGCAAAATGATCTACTTAAATATAAAAAGTGACAAGGAATTGAAAAATATGAAAACATCTACATATAGGATATGAACCCATATTCTGACAACTCCATGTATAGTGTCACATTTTTTCAATTACAAAAAAAAAAAAAAAAAACAGAAAACAAAAAACATTATATCTCAATGCATTTGGTGCAACAAAATTGTCAGGCAGTGCTATGCTTTTTAACGCCAATGTCATGCATAAAAACACTAAGCAATGAATTATTAGAAAAAATGAAAAAAATCCCTTCATGTTTTGACTGGAAGCAATTCTTAAAAACAGGTTGAAGTCAGTTGCTTGTAAATGTGTTAATAAACTCTTGTTGATTGATTAGGATAGACAGCCTCGTTATTTTTGGGGGGTTCAAATCAAACCTAATAAGTATTTCTCTTCCCCCTGTCTACAGATCTATATATCCGTCAATCTATCTATGTCTAAGTAGTACAAAATGACCAATTTTTGGAGGTAACCCAATTGAGGGTCTCCCTGCTATTTAATAGATTCGGCACCACTGATCGACACAGTACAGTAGTCATAAATGCCCTGCTCTAGATTCGGCTTAACAGGTAGGACCCCCAGCAGCACTAAAGCCTTTTCAGAGAGGGGTTTCAAAATCTGTTATTTTATACAAGCAGTTAACTCAGATAAGGACTACCAACTTAACCCAGCGGTTAAACCTTTTATTTCATTCCGTAAGGCCAAATTCCTTCTTCTTCTTCTCTCTTTGCTCCTCCTCTTCCTCCATCACCTCTTACGTCTTTTTTACTATCAGTCAAATTACGAATTTTGGATGTGGTAAAATGCTTTGCAGAGAGGGGGGCGACAATTTCAAGAAAAAAATATCCAAAATATCTGGCTAAAATTGTTTGGAGTTTCACAAAACTGTTCTATGCATTGCGTGCTATGCATTTTCAAGGCATGATGCACCATACATGTTACAAAGCACGCAATGCATAGTTTAGCATATTTCAAAGTAAGAACTATCTAAATGCATACTTTTTTTTTGGGGGGGGGGGGGGTATGGCCTGTTTCAAATGTGTGTAAGGAGTTGATAATATTGTGTACTTTTGTCTTCAGTCGGAGTACAAAACAAGATCACAACAATAATCTTTCTATATTAAAGTTATCACCGTGTGAGTAAATGTAAATTTGCATCAAGCAAGAACATACAGTAAAAAATGGAGTATAATTTATGATGTTGAAATAAGTATACACAATTCTGAGGTTTCTATGAGTTTGAAAGATTAATTTGAATATTCATCTCAAAAATATTACCAAATCACCTTTTGTTGTGGAAGAATGTTTACAAACACCAAGAGGGAAAGGATATATGGGCAAGTTGAACACAACAAAACATGGACGAGCCTGTCAAAGATGGGATTTACAGTATCCGCACCATCATCCCTATAAACATGGTGGTTTATTCCCAGACAAGTCAGTGAAAGATGCGTCGAATTTCTGTAGAAATCCTGGAAATATGGAAAACGGACCTTGGTGTTACACATCAGACAGTCGATATCTATGGGAGTATTGTGACCTTCAGCCATGCCGTAAGTTTTCTCTGAACAGAATGAGGTAAAATCTCACAGAACAAAGTGAGGGAGAGAGAGATTTTTGGAGATAGATAAAGAGACATATATGCAAAACCGGACATCTAAAAGTGTTGACACAGCAGGTGTAGTATTTCATTTGCTATGTCTGCAATACATCTTGTCATTCCCATAGTGCGTGCTCTGATTGGATGAAGGCAGCAAGTAGTTGACTGTTTTGATTTCAGTTTTAGGTGTATTTTAACAAGATGCTTTCTCTCGGTATCACTTTTTTGTCAACAGCTGAGAAAGTTTACCTATGTTGTCGTTTATACTTGCAATTAAGATTCTCGTTGTTCCACATGAACATTTTGTATATTTATATTTAAAGTTATTGCACCACACACACATACACACACACACACGCACACACACACAACCACAATATAAACACACACATATATGTGTGTGTGTGTGTGTGTGTGTGTGTGTGTGTCGGTGTATGTGTCTGTGTGTCTGTGTTATAAATATTCTGAGCAGTAAAGATCAGAAGGCATTTATAAAAGGTACTAAAGTAAGTTTCAAGCTACTCTGATGTTACAGCGCAAATTGTCACTGTTACAGTACAAATACGCTGATTTCGTTTTCAGAGTACAATCCACACTGGTTTTCCTTCAGAAATAGTTGGTACTATATGCGTTATCAGCAGGAACAGAGAGCTGATTGGTCAGAAGCTGACCGTGATTGCTTGAGCATGGGAGGCCACCTCGTTTCTATTGCTGACAATCAAGAGTATAATTTCCTGAGCAGTTTTGTCGGAATCAAGCGTGTGTTCATCGGTAAGATGAAAATGTTTTTTTAAAAAAAATATATAATAATAATTGGAAAGAATATTTGTTACATAGTAAATCTGTCTGTATTACTTCAAAAGTAGGACTATGTAAAAATTTCAAAATATGAAATGACCTTGACCTTTGATCTTTATGAGTGACATGTAAATTACAAAATTTGTATTGCTGCAATACCTGAAATTCGAGGCCCGCATACAAAAATTGGATGACAATTGACCAAGTTATGGCCAGATAAAAATTTGGAAGATTCAAATAACATCCACCTGAGACCTTTAGAAATCACATGTATATTATATAAAAAGAATGTGTTACGAAGTCTACATCATAAACCCATCATAAACCTAATCCGATAAAAATGTCGTAAGTTATGATCAATAATTAATCATGAAAAAAACTGAAAGGGCCAGAACCCCTGACCCTTGACTTAAAAGGTAAATAACAAACAAACAAAGAAAACATGAAGTGCAACAAGGCCTCTAATTTAGCTCCAACATGGTTAGAATTGGAGAAAAAATTTAAAATTAAAACGTAATGCCTAGAATGAATTTTACATGGCAAAATGACCTTTTGCTTTTAGAGGTCACTTGTAAATTACGAAATTTTGCGGTTTACAAGCATATGAAGTGAAGTTGGATTACTTAGCTGTACATACAATATTTTTAAAGATATTCAAAATTTAGAGTTTTCAATTGACCTAATATGTTTTATTTCCAGAACCGTTAGACCACTTAGCAAAACTCAAATCTTCGAATATGGAAGTGTGATGATGCCGAATTTGGAGTTCATACATATAATCTATTGCAACGGAAATGTCGGGCAAATTTGCCAGCAAAAAAAAAAAAAAACAAAGAAAAAGAAAAGAAAAAGAAAAAAAAACAAAAACAAAGAAAAAGAAAAAAAAACATAATAAAAAACATGAAAGAAAGAGAGGATAAATGCAAGGAGAAATATAGAAATAAATAATTCATAAAAAAAACAATATGTCTGTGTACAAACATGAAAACCCGACACCTCCAAATCCGTACGTTGCAGAACTTGGTATGCTGTTATAAAAAGTAACACATGTAAATATACGTAACTCTTCCCCCAAAAACCAAGTTTGGAAACTTACATTTTACACTGCCCATCTATGTACATATGGAAACTGTATCTGTGACAGAGACAGACACTATTTAAAGCTGATACTTTCAAACAATCCACCAATGAATTGTCATATTTTCCTTTTCCATCAGGCTTGTCCCGTTTAAAAAGAAGTAGTATGTTCCACTGGTCTGATGGCAAACCTTATATTTTCACTGACTGGGCCAATTCGCATGTGAAGGTAAAAAAAGTAAATTGGGAGCCAAATGCACTACCTGGTAGTAAGTGTGTGCTTATGGATACCAACGGTTGGCACTCCATTCCATGTGCAAAGCCGCTCAACGCTACATACATATGTGAATTTGATAAGGATTTAGGTAATTGTACATTAATTTGTCAAAGTACCTATATGTACTTTGTCACATTAACAGTGGCACTTGTAATTTAGCTCAATCACCTTTTACATAAGCTGGGAACCTAGCAGTAGAAAGGTCTGCACTATGGGCATAGAGACAGTTAACTTTCAGTCTTAGTTTTGAACAATGAATGTAAACTGTTTCCATAAAAAATGTTAGCGAATTCGTCCAAAACAAATTTGTATTTCTCGAATCCAAGGGGAATAAACACATTACATGGAAAGATACGTTTGTTGCCTCTAATATATTTGTTTGTCGTTTTAATGAAGTAAGTTTTTTTATGTGGTTTTGCATTTGCCTTGCCAGTGGAAATCTGTATATGTGACCATGTGACGTTTGGTGTGTGTAAGCAGTCTTCTGTGAGGACATAAGTCACCATTCATAATTTGCAACGCTTTATAATTTGGATTTTTGTTTCCTAAATCAGTGTAACCCACCCACTCACCCACCCTAAATTTGAAATGTAAAAAAAAGACGTGCCCAGACAGGAAGCATTTATACATTGCCGAAGTACTATACACACCTACAAACATGTATCAAACAACCCTGCTATAATACCTATGTATTTGAATTTACATTATTAAAACAACAAGGATCTTCACATGTATACCATCCTTTTGATAACAATTTTTTATATTTGCTGAAAATACATATCTTGTTGATGATAATATGAAATTTGATTACTTTGCGTCTACTGTCTATACTATCAATGGTTCCATTCCAGCACCTAAACCAAATTTTCTAGCTTTCCTTCGTATTACTTATTAATTTTGAGACTTGTGACCCTTCTTGCTTAAATGGTTCTGTATCTGGTATGTGTGTTTGTTCAACTAGTAATAAAATGGCAAAGCCAGAAAACAGCCTTTAAATTGGCACATATGTGCCTCAGTATTTGCATCCTGGTGAGGTTTTTAAGGCTTGTTGTGACAAAGAAGTGTGTGTGTACCTCGGGTTCATGGTTTTGGATGAAAAGATCCTTCTATTTCGACAAATTTTACACTGAAACCGTTCTTTGAGGGAAAGGAAAATTTGCCTGGTTCAGATTCTGGGATGAAACCATTGACAATGCACATAAATTCCAGTTGAAGGTAGGTCTTGTACCATCCTTCTATTGCACTGGGGATGGACAAAAAGATACCCTAATCCAGTACAGTGTGTGACCAAACAGTTCTGACTTTCGGGGGCTCCTCTGACAGTACTCACAGTTTGTATTTCAGCATTCTAGTGTGCATTTCTACTTGATGGGTTTTGGAATTTGTATTATTGATTTACTTGTACCCACCCACCCAAATTTTGGAAAAAAAATCAAATTCTTAAAAATCGAGAATTATCAATGGTCCATAATAGTATTGACATTCAATGACTAAAATCTTGTCCTGTGGAAAACATACATAATAACAAAATGAGGATTGTGTACGCTTTCATTTGTGACAATGAAGTTGGACGATCAAACACACACACACACACACACACACACACACACGCATATATATATATATATATATATATATATATATATATATATATATATATATATATATATATATATATATAGTACATAAATATGTTTGTAGCCAGATTTTTTTAAGACTTATTTTCTCATTTGCAAACATTAAAACATTATCACCTGTCTGTACATTGCAATATGTGTCACATATAAAAAATGTGCCAAAAAGTGGCGTTTGCAGTACATAAACACAATTAGAATTTACCAGTTAATTAGGCATACATTGTCCATACACACACACACACACACACACACACACACATATATATATATATATATATATATATATATGTGTGTGTGTGTGGGGGGGTACATATGTTTGTCGCTTGATATTTTTGTAATACATATTTTCTCAGAACCTATTTAGACCTATAGTTTATCCTTCATTTTCCAGTCTTATCGCCTGTCTGTATATTGCAAAAGGTGACATATATAATAAGTGGGCAAAATTGGGGTCTTGGCAACAGATGAGCACAATTATCATTGGCCTGTTACTCAAACCTATAATTTATATATATATATATATATATATATATATATATATATATATATATATATATATATATATATATATATATATATATATACAATGTCACTATACCCTGTGCAGCATCGTTTGATTAACCAGAGTAATCATTTTATTCTTTATCCTCTTTGTTAATTTGTTTTTAGATCTCTTAAAAACATAATATCTCGGTTCCAAGTTTGATACCCTTAAATTATGATTTCAATGTTGTGTGTCTGACTGTGTATTCCAGAGGCCCCACTTTTGAGTTCTTTAAATCCATTTATTGAACCCTTCCCATGAAGTCTCAGGAGCTAAAGCATGTAGCATGTGGGCGTTTGTTCAGATTATTGCATCATCAAGTTGACTTCACTGGCTTCTAGTAGCACATCACCAATGGGCCCATCGCCAGATATATTGAAATGTCCAGAATATTAAATATGTTGCTGTGTGCAATACATTTCAGTAGTTTACTGAATGTTAAGAATGTTAAAGAATGACCAATTTCTTCACATGAACTTGAAGACATACACACACAGGCTTAAATGAATGCTATTATTGATACAGCATTTGGATACAATATAGAGGCCCCATATAAATATTGTGCTTGTTCTTTTATACCAGTTGAGTCAAGTACTCATTTAGGAAAGTGTGGAAATCCTGAAAAGCACTCCTTGTATGGTTTGGTCTCCAATTCAGTCATAATGCAAGTAAAACGTTTTCTCTGTGCTCCAGATTCATAACTATTTTGAAAGAAATGCACACATACATACTTCTTTAACTCTGAACTCAGATGACTGACAGCTCAGGAGAACAAAAGGTGACAGCCTACTATGTCTCTTTAGATCTTTAGCACAAGGGATATTTTTGTGTTTAAAGTGGTGAGATCTATGTTTTCTTAAAAACTAAAGTCTGTATGCAAGGAAGTATATTTTAAAGATTGAGAGCACCAGTTTTGACCACCATTTGCCTTTTGTAGGCGAATGTCATGTTTCATTTCAGGAGTAGAATATATGTTTTGACATCGGCATATCAAAATGATTATTGATATTTTGATAATTCCCTAATGTCTGACGTTTGCAGTAGTTAACCTTGCTCCCGTTGTTAGACTGGAATTTGCAGATATTCTTTTAAATCATATTTCTTTGCATTACTCATTGTTTTTTGCCTTAGTGGCCCTGAAAAGGGATTCAGCTTCCTTGCTCGTCTTGGTGGATACCCCACTGTTAACACACATTTGTTGGCAAAAACTGCTAATACTGTATGTGGGACTATGCATCCTTTTGACCATTTCATGAGGCAAAGGGCCATTTTGATACTTCCTCCGCCGACGAGAATGTGAAGTACGGTTCCAGTTATCTACATGTGCGGGCGGCCATGTTGTCTTCAAAATGTATCAACAGGATGCCAGATAGCTCATTTTAAAGCCCTCCTTGAAGTCAATGCAGGGCACAATGACTACCGAATTCTGAACTTTGCCCCATTCCATGACATTTTTTTTTTGCACTGTGCTCGATCAAGGACGAACTGGTGTTCTCTGGCCACATTGCAGACAACAATAGTGCTTTCAACTCGTTATGAAACTTCGTACTTTTATCAGAGATACGTAAGCTACAAAATTGTATGTCAGCATTGCGATTTTCCACCAGTAACTCACTATATGTCGTACTTAAAGTACTATCATAGTGAATTTTTTTCATTGATGAATTAGGCACGTTGACCAACTGAGGTCCTCCCAAATGGGAAAAAGTAAAAATAATCATTGGATATTATTTTTTACAAACATCAACACTTAATCTTGGTCTGAAATTTTTATTTTGGCCTGAAATTTTGCTATGCACGTGCCCATTCACCTGGGATTTACTCACTTCCAAACTTCATCAAGATCCTTATAAATTCCAGCTTATACCAGGTTCCAAAGTTTGCTGCATTGAAATTGTCAGTTTTGGTATCCAAAAAATTAAAGAAATACAAATTATGGTTAAATACTGTGGTCAGACAGAAGCATCTTCCAGTATTATCGGGTTTTTGATTCGATCCAATTCATAGATCTTATCAGAATAGTTAGATTGTACAAATGCTCATCTAAATTTTAAACAGGTTTATAAATTTCGCACAACTTTTTCTTATTTCGATCTGAAAGAATGTATCAACCCTTAAAGGGTCCTATTATTTTTTGTCCCAGTGAAGATAGAAGTAACAATTTTTATTGAACACAGTGTAGTGGGAACACATTTCGTTGAAGCTTACCGAAAGTATATATCATTGTGTAGCTGGAATGCCAAGTTTCATTATGTGGAATAAATTGCTATTAGTCACCTGACTGGTTGCAATGGCAACCGCCTTAATCACACATAAATGGCAAAAAAGTCAGTAACATCTGCTGAATAAGGGAACAAAGTATCTCATCATTTTATGCAAAGCACCCTTTTCTCATGGTTTTTGGTTAACTGGAGATACAAGCTTTCAGTAAACTTTGAAAATAAATCATAGATCACATGATTTGTTTCCATGGCAACTATTGAAATATGCTTTGTACTTAGCAAAGGGGGGGGGGAAACTGTTTTTTTTTTTGTTTTTGTTTTTTATTAGATCTGCAGAACCGGTCAGAGGCAGCAACTTTGCATAACAAATAGTCACCATAAGTATGTATAAATTATGTTCCAGGTAATTATTCTGCAAGAAAATGACAGAAATAAAAAAAAAACCTGTAGTATCTTTATGAACATTTTAAGTTTTCTCCCCATTTTAATATCTTGCCATGGAAATAAAACTTGGTTGGACTCACAATCATATATGCAGGGCGTAATGCTGATATATAGTTTAGAAATGTGGATGACATGCATGCATGCAATGTACAATGTCATGTTATAAAAGAGTCATTCATTTCAGTGCAAAAAGCAAAGTAGGCCTTCGCTACTGGCTGCCTATCAAAATCTTTGAAAACAATATTTATCATGTATCTGCATTTATGTCCCCCCCCCTCCCCTTGTAAATTAAGTGCAGAAAAAACAGTTTAGGCTTGAATGCATGGTTCCAAATACTGGGCCAAGGCAAAATGTCATGAATGTTCATAATGTTTATTGATAAACACAGGGTTGACAGGGAAATAGAGCAGAGGATACTGAGAAGGTGCAGGTATTGACTCAGTGTCTGCATCATTGTGTCGCTTTGACAATTGGTGGTGTCTGGAATTGAGTTAGAAGACGGGGGCCTTGTGTGAGGTAGGCGGAAGGGGCAGCCTTCTCTGACAAGGCCCTGATGGTTAAGTTAGCCAAGGCCGGTGCTCTGGTCATCAGCTGAGGATGACTGATAGGATTACCAAAACAACCATTTGTTTCATATTTCCACGAAAAGACAGCCGTTGAGTTTGAACATTTTGTAATGATTCAAAATTAAGTTCATGATCCATTCTTAGAAGTGTAGACATCTACAAGGCTCTAGAAGAAAATGAACAAAGCTTCGGAAAATATTCTATCAAACTGGACACAAAAAACTTGGTTAGGTTAACTTTTTATGGGGAAGTGTGGACCAGCTGGGAGCCGGCTGCTTAAAGGTTGTCATATGATATGAAGGTGCATACTTTGTGATGTCTACATTTTAATATGATCACTTTGTTCAGTTGTTGAACGCTTTGGTTGCTGAAGTAAATGTCAACTTTGGAGATTCAATATTTATGCAGACAATTAGTATTCAATGGGTACCAATTGTGTTCCTTTATAGCCAATTAATATTTATTTTGCATATACATGTATGGAAATGCAACCAAAAGAGAAGACATGTCACTATCATTGTTTCAAGTTGACATTAAGATGCATTGAGGACCTGTTACGCACCAATAATAATTCATTTGGAGAAACTGTTTCACAAATATACATTGATGATTTGGAATTAAGCGAAACTGCAGGAAATGACAGAGATGCAAATTTGACCCCCGTCTTTGGATTCTTTTTAACAAAAAAAAAGAAACAAAAAAAAAAAAAAAAAAAAAAAAAAAAAGATAAAAAAAAAGAAAAAAAAAACATGAAACAGGGATATTCCAGAATGAAATTATAGCCATTGTTTCTGACGTTTATTTGATTAAAAAATATTATCCATAAATAAGGTGTATTAATGGTATTATTTCAATAATGGAGTAAACCTAACAATTGTAGCTGACATTTTATACAAAAGGTGTAGGAGGTAAAAAAGTTCTAAAATTTGAGGGTTGTTAGCATGAATAATATTTAAACTACTACTATATTTTGTAGGTACCTGTCACAAGTTGGTGGGGGGGGGGGTCTTTTCCTTTTGCTGCATTTTATATTCGATTGCTGAGATATACTATATCATAAAGTTGGAATGCCCACCTTGAGCTTCTGAATTTTGACCTTGCTTCTTTAATGACCAGACAAGAGCTGAACATGGATAGCTTTTACCTTCTCACATGTTCAGTTCTGTTTCTCTACCATTTTTGCAGACTGTTGCCCATTTTTTTTTCACAAAAGTAATGATTTTTATGTCGCAAATATGACATATTGTCAGCTTGAGATATTCAATAAATGATTTATTGCTCTCAAAACATTTTAGATTTTGTTGGTTTTGACTAAGATTGATTGTCAACAATTACATTGATGCGCACTCCTCTTTTATTACTATTACGTGTGAAATGGGTTATTATAGATTGCATTGGCTCAGGAATGTTTGTCTGCAATTCAGTCATATTATATCTGTCTATTTTTTACAGGACTGCATGGCAACACAACTATAATATCGACAGAAGAGAGAAACTGCTTGGAGTTCATGTACAAGTGTGGATCAGGGGAGTGTATCTGGGATTCCAACTTGTGTAATAATCACCTGGATTGCTATGATGGATCAGATGAATGGAAATGCCAAAGTAGAGGTCTGAATAGTTACATTCGAAAGGCTGTTTTCCTGCTGTAACGTTTTGAGAAGCGAATAAGATTGTCTGGAACACAATCATTAGTTGTTTCAATAAAGTGTTGCAGTAACAGTTGTCGGTTGATTGTGAGTTGTTCCGCTCTTATTTTCTGCCTGGGATGAACTTTCCAAATCACAACATATTCCACCAGATTGTTAAAAAAATAAAAATAAAATAAAAATAAGGTGCTTTGCTCTGCAATTGTAAGGTATCCCAATTATTCAAACCTCGCACCTCTGATGCAGACAAAAAAAAATTTAAACGGACAAGCAATGCACATTAGCTTTGAAGAGCGAGTTAGAACACACATCACCTTTGTTATATTTCGTTTGAGTAATAAAATGGGAATGGTAAACAATGACAGCTGGACGTTTCAAATAAATAGGGCACAAGATTGACCAGTAAGTATTAACCACTGGTCATACAAGAATGAAGAAATGTGCTTAATTTTGAATCAATTTCCAATATTCACGTAGCTTAATGGCGATATTGATATTCATATTTGTCAAGGGGATTGGAGAACCACGTGCAAATAAATATTTATGATTACCCGCATTGCATAAGCCCTTCAATATGTTTTCTATTAGCAAATATTTATTCGCGCAAAGAATCTTAATTTTGACTCGATAAGAAGGTCACATCTAATTACAGGCTTGTTTCGATTAGGGTTCTGATATTTATAAATGAGGTTTCACTAAACATTAGACCGGTGTAGTCACTTTCCCAACCTTTGCTATTTGGGGAGATCTTGCGATGCGGTTGGTGCCATGTATGGCAATCTTTCACAATTTGGTAGGGGCTACATGAATATGTTTTTGCCATGATATTTCTGAACCCTTTGGCTCTTCTCTCCTCAGACATATAAAGAAGTATGTACAGGAAGAGCTCAAAATAACAATCTGACCTTCGAAATTATGAGGAGCATGGTAAATTATTGATATGAGGGTGTTTATTACATGGTAATGTCTGTGTTTATATTACTTCAACTGATAAGGGGAATGATGACGTGAGGCACTGAATTTTGATTTGTTTAAAAAAAAAAATAATACCTGTTTCTTTTACATGGACTGGGAAGTAGACAGTGACAATGATAATCCTTCTCCTGGCAAAGATTGAACAGATTTTTTGTTTTCATTTTATTTTGGCAACGTTTTATTTTGTTGCTTGCTAAACAAAATAAAAAATTATATAAAAAACAAAGCAACAAGAAAAACACTTGCACACACACACGCACACACACACACACACAAACAAACACACACACAAACACACACACACACACACACACACACACACACACACACACACACACACACACTGTTTAAAGAATACGTAAAATATGCTTCGAAATATTAAATAATTACAAGGCAGAAAAATGGAGAAAATAATGACATTGCTACTTTAAAAGCAGATGTGCCATTTTTAAAACACAGATCATTGATTTTTGGCAAAAGGGCCAGGTGTTTTGCTTTCAGAAGTCTTATGTGTAAAAGAATATAATAAGTGGAAGGCATAGGTTCCAGAGCATAATTTTCAAGTTATTTTATTCTTTTTAAGCTGTCAGTCTTTGTCCAGATGATGCCTGATTTCCCTGCTGGAAACCTGATAATAGGATCTATAATGGAGTAACAGGATACAATTCAGAATGATAGAGTGCATTATAGCTAGGGTGGTCCGTCAATTATGTGTATACACACACACACACAAACAAATAACCTCATAAAAGAATACATACACACAGACAGGCACATGGTAACCTCCAAGTAAAATGCTTTGTTTTATTGCTCTTTTAAATTACCCAACTCCTGTCATCGTCAGATATTTTATTTTCAAATTCTTGTGAACATACACAAAAAAAAAAAAAAAAAGAAAGAAAAGCAAAGAAAAAAATGTTTACCAGATATTAGTAAAGTGCATACATGGACTTCACTTAAACAGATTGATGTTGATGTCTGGATGGTAGTATACCACCCACAGGGTGGGTATTTTTTTTTTTTTTTTTTTTTTTTTTTGTCAATCAAGACCTCATTAGATAACAGGAGGAACCACATTTATGTGATGTGTTTATTGCCACCTCAGTAGCGGTTTAAAATCTCCTAGTCAATGGACCAAGCTGATAGGCTGAACGGAGTATCCACTTGCTGTATGTGGCTTTTTGCACTAGAAAAGGAAAATGTAGGCTTTGCTGTCTGACTTTCGAATGATAAAAATATCTAATATACAGATTGTGCTGATTTTTCTTGTGGGGATGGACGTTACATACATATATCTTCATACTGTGATCACAACCAAGACTGTGAAAATGATGCCGACGAGAGAGGCTGTAGTAAGTTATGTCCCGTGCATATAGTGACTTATTTCTTCCGTCATAAAAATACTATATAATCAATGTTGGAGTATTCCAATATTCATTATATAGTCAAAAGTCGTGATTTGATTATAAATGATAGTTTTGTATGTCACATGCACCCAACAGGTGCAATCGCTCTGGTTTTAATTTCACATCATGCTGATGACCTCATGAAAAATCGTGCCTAATGCATTTATCACATTTGGGTTGTTTGCTATTGTGATGTAATGAAAATTTAACTTTTAACCTTATATTGATCTGCGTAATTTAATTGAACCATTTGTTATATATCTATAACGTATGATCAATGACTTCAAATCGAAATGCCATCGGCATTTGTGTATCCATTTAATCCCCATGTTTCTCTCCACATTATATGATGATTGTATGTATGACAAGACCAGGGTTTTTTTCTTCATTTTTCTTTTGTTTGTTTTTTGTCTTTTTTTTTATACATCTTTTTAGTTCTGGAAATGTAACAGCCAATTTGCTCGACACACAATTCACTGCAAAGCTCTAAGTAAGTTCAAATGGACATAACCCTAGTCTTTGTTACATTAAAACTAAAGCAATCACATATGCAGCTACTGCCGCATGAATCAGGTTTTCTCTATGTAAAAATGATTTAACATAATGACTTCTCATGAAAGGAAATTTGACCTTAATTATAAGTGTAAAGGCGCCACATCACGCAACATGTTACACACATTAGAGAATTCTGATTTTATGTTTAGATCCAGGATTAAAATATAAATTAAATCGTGATTGATTGAATAAAATAGAAACTTTTAATTGCAAAGTTCATATAACACTTGAGAACAAAGATTAATTAATGCTGCAAGTTAAGAGCAAAGACCACCCAAATGATTCAGTAGTTCAAGGGCCAAAGGCACATTGACTTTTGTTATAGGATTAAATTCAGGATCAGATGAAACTCTCGGTGAATACAGCCCAAGGTGTACATAATCAGATTATAATTCTCCGTGTTTGGTGACAAAAGCTTAAAGGAGTTGAAGGGGTGTCTACAGACAGTTCTTTAAAAACTGTTGTGAACTATCATTTAATACTTTTACGAGCTCAATCCACTGCCTTTAAACAAAACCTTTTTTTCTGTAAACTTTATATCATTGCATGAAAACACTAGTACAGGGGAAAGACAAGTTTGACATTTAATTTCTCATCGTGGTCAGATTCATTGTCAAAATTGTCACCTTATCTCAGCAGCTGTGTCACCTGGTTGTGGGAATCATTTGCCTGCACATACAAATAAAAATCTGCAACTACTTGACGCAAACATCATCCAAACTTTTGAACTAATGATTCAATAAATTGCTCTTGTTTTTATTTTCATAATCATCATCAATTATTATTATCATTATTATTATTATTATTATTATCATCATCATCATCATCATCATCATCATCATCATCATCATCATCATCATCATCATCATCATCATCATCATCATCATCATCATCATTATTATTATTATTATTATTATTATTATTATTATTGTAGCTCAATATAGAAGTAACAGACCGTCTTCATTAATTTCCTGAAACGTTCAGCACGGATGTAAATTATAAACTGTATACCTCTTCTTCTTTATTCAAGTCTATGATACGTGCAATACGTCGCAGTACCGTTGTGGCAATGCGAGATGCATTCCAGCAGCTAAGCGATGCGATTTTGAAAAGGACTGTCTAGATGGATCTGATGAGGAGACGTGCGGTAAGTCGGTGTTCATAGCAGCATGTGAGGCGCCACCTCCCTGCTCAACTACCCCTAGGCGTTTGTACAAACTGCCAGCCCCTCTGCTTTATCTCCTTCTTTACTTCTTTTCATTTTCGTTTAATCGAAAACATTGTGAATTTGAGCTACAAAGGCCCTCAGAAGTATAAGTTTTTGACGGTCAAGACATGGATATAAGAAACATTAGTAGTGTTTGGAAGAGACTGCTCCCATGAAAAAAAAAAAGAACAAAAACGGAAACTTGACAACCACGGTACACTTTTGCTTAAAAAGATGGTGGCACAGTGCGCACGGGAATCACCGGTGTTTTCTTTTACAGCATACAGTGTCAGTAAATTATCAATCGTTTTGACCGTAGTGCATGCAGCATTAACATTCATATGTATTCGTCCCTCCCTCACTTTCCAGTAAAATTTTATTGGTCTCAAAGGTAACACACTAATATTGTTAGGGGAAATGAGTGATCGTCGTTGTTACCAGAACCTCTAATAAAAGATTATTAGCTGTATAAACTCTATATCTTTTTTTCAGATACATATGACGTTGCTGTTGCATTTAATTGCTATGACGGGTCATCTGTTCCACGGAGGTACATGTGTGACGGCATTGCCAGCTGCCCCAGTGACCCTCCAGAGGACGAGGATTTCGAACTTTGTACGCTCAGCAGAACACCCCAGCATGCATGTCTGTAACTGAATCTGTAATGTAGCTGTTTATGTTTTGTACATATTTATGCTTACACACATACATGCTTATCCCAAGTTTGCACTAGCATGACCTTAATGCAGAACCAGTAGCGAACTATCATTTCTTTTGGGCTGTATCCGATCATTGCATTGTGGCTTTACCTTATATGGTCATGAACCAGGTTATCTCTCTTTATATGGCAAATTGCGCTGGAAGTTCCCATACTCTCAATCAGGACTATTTAATGCTGCTAATATATCGTCTACATGTGGTTCTTGAAAACTGCTGTTGTGCATTTGAATAGTCATGGGTATATTGCCAAGGTCAACAATATGCATTGCCAGCTGCCCCAGTGACCCTCCAGAGGACGAGGATTTCGAACTTTGTACGCTCAGCAGAACACCCCAGCATGCATGTCTGTAACTGAATCTGTAATGTAGCTGTTTATGTTTTGTACATATTTATGCTTACACACACATACATGCTTATCCCAAGTTTGCACTAGCATGACCTTAATGCAGAACCAGTAGCGAACTATCATTTCTTTTGGGCTGTATCCGATCATTGCATTGTGGCTTTTCCTTATATGGCCATGAACCAGGTTATCTCTCTTTATATGGCAAATTGCGCTGGAAGTTCCCATACTCTCAATCAGGACTATTTAATGCTGCTAATATATCGTCTACATGTGGTTCTTGAAAACTGCTGTTGTGCATTTGAATGTCTGCAAGCTGGCCGCAGTGGCATTGCTTGGGTAGCTTTTCCTGCTTTGATGTCTGCCCAAAACCTGGCCATCTTTTCTTCTCACAGTGTTCCTCAGCTATGGCCAAAACATCACTGACCGCTACGTCCACTTTGATTCAGCGGTGAATACTGTGACATCGATGTCCCTGGTCAATAACGTAATGTCTGGCATGTTCTAGGAGAATGATTTGGTGGCCCAGTGGCAATCAATGTCAACGTCACTTAATCACTGGTAAGCCTTGGCCTACAAATGTGTGTTGGCGGCCCGTGCGGCGTCGCAGTCTTTCAATATTTGTCAGTGAAGTCACACATTATTAAACTTAGTCTTCATTTAGATTTTCTTCCTTCTGTTGGCGATATTAAAAAGATTGTGATGCCTAATCACTTTCACTAGATTTATATTCCTCTGGAATGGGTGCTGTCTACATGAACGATTAACCTGAAACTGTTTTTACGAACACTGTTCTAAATACACGCTTATCCTGTGTTAAACCTTCAGATAAATAAATAAAATCGCAATCTTGTAACTGGATACACATTCACAGATGAAACCTGGAAGTTCCGTTTGAGTGATACATTACTTCGTCTTGGCTCAAGCGGAACTTGCTGTAAACCTGTATCCCGTTCTGAGATGCAGACACTCTGTTTTTTGTTAAGTGAGGGTACACCAGCCAAAAGAGACAAGATAATCCATAGATGGCTCTTTATGGTTTTATTCCTGGGTCACACATTTGGCTTAAAAATATATTAACTTATATAATGCCCATTTTCACTAGTTTCACCAAAAAGGTATCAGAATGCTTCTCACTCTAAAGCATTTTATCTTGAAACACGCATTGGCCCTAAGGAATGCTATTGCAAGATGTTACCTTGGTAATATGCATTGTATACATAATAAAAACAACCACAGTCTCAGCTATTACCGTGGATTCATATAAAACCTGGTATGGATATTTACACGACAATCAGGCAGTACAGATTATTGAGGTACAAATTTGTTGCTGTAAGTTCTTTGGCGACCAACAATACACTACATTGGAATGCCACACTCCATTCTATTGGAAAAACTGATGAGCATCTCCTTGTAAATTTAATATGTTCGCGCGTATGAAGTACAGAGGACATGTTGCATTTGCATCCATTTCTCTCATTTTCTTCTGAAAATCAGAGTTTCCTGAATGTATCTTCAGACGAGCTTAACCAAATTTAATCTAGCTTGGCAGGATGATGAAACCTACAAAAGTCTAGAAAATTAGGTTACATTGAACATGATAACAAGGTTACGGGATAATTTAAGTGAAAGTTGGTTTGCAGATGATAATGCAATGTGGTCACGTATATTAATTAAACTTTGAAAGATGTTGGATCTTACCAAATACATGTTGCAGATTGGTGCATTTGACCCAATAGTCAAGGCCATATATTCACTCATATGCATGTTGTTTTCTGTATGATAACTAAATATTTCACCAAATAGCTGCAACTTTAGTAGAATCCTGTACCTTCTGAGTACTGCTTTGCGATTGCAGAAGGGCAACTTGACCTAATTCCCAAATTTTAAGTCACAGGGCTGCTTGAGTGCAAATTGTTAATAAAGCTAGAGGAATAAAACTTAATGTAAATAAACTTGATAAGATGATATTTATTTCCAAAGTTAAGGTGTGGATTGCACAGTAACGACGTAGTTTTCAAATCCACAGTGTCATTTACATGAGAGATAGTATATGGATGAAAGGGAGAGATTTCATCAAGTTGCATCAAATGGGGCATCATGTTGTAACTTAACAAAGTCAAAACTGAGATTGCAAAGGTTGACCTTCACTTAGTTCTTCAGGTCAAAGGGTTATAAAATTATAGTATGAAGACGGTACCTGAAGAAGGATTTCATAAAACTGATCAAACTTGGTAGGATGCTACATCCTACTAAGGCCAAGCAAGGTTTCAGATTGAATCTGGATGACCCATAGAGATAGTTGACCTTGACTTCTGACTGTATTACTTGCCCGTATGAGTCTGCAGGCAACATGGAAACGTAATTTTGTAGTACAAAATCAGTGTATTCTAGTGCCCCCTTGGCTGCCTACCCCCCCCCCCCAAAAAAAAAAAAAAAAAAAAAAAAAAAGGCCTTGTGTTGCTTATGCATGGGCTGCTCTAAACATTGCTTTGTACAGAAATTGTTGGAGTCACACGAACTGTTATGTACAATTGACAGGATAGCTGAGAGTATGCTTGCATGGTCACACACAAACCAAAGGTCTTGAAAGCAATATGAGGCACACAGATGCTAAAATCGTCTTTGGCACAGGAGTGGTATGTACATTGAGGGGCCATAGGCAACACGGAGATCAATATGAATCCATAGTGTCATAGTATATAGTTCACTCACATTTCTCCAGGTTTTGACAGAGGCAGAATTATTTGTATGTTAGGGCTGGTCGTTCACTGTGTGGTGTTGGAAGGAAAAACGGGTGCTCCAGGCAAATAAGTGGAGGGGCCGTTATCAAAAACATTCACATGCCTGTAACCCGCTCCTTCTTAATTTGATTTAATCATGATGTGCTCAAATTGTAGGAATTGTAACAATGTGCATATTTGTAATGCAACTTCTAAAGGTGAAATGTTAAGATTGTTTGCCCATTGGAAATATTCATGTCTCCATTAATTGGTCAATTTTGATATGGTTTTATCATATTTTGTTTAAATTGTTGAAATTGTAACATGCACATCTTTGTTCTTTTCACGTGTCACACAAGAGTCAATTTTTAATGTCAGTTGCCCATGTGAAGCATTCATGTTCCGGTAGCCATAACACCAACCACTTCTAAAGATCAGATACTTAGGTCTTCTGGCCATCTTCAATGTTTACGTAGCCATGCCATGCTCAGTTTTCATCTCTTTTTTTAACCATGTTAGGCGAACTCTGGAATTGTAACTTTGCTCACTTTCCCCATTTACACATAGCCTTGATGGTTTAAAGTCAAGGCCATTTGACCATTTTAAATGTGCTTATTAAAATTCTGCCAATTTGCACATTTTCTATCACATTGGACTCAAATTGTAGCAGTGCATATGTTGATATGTGCCTGTGCCCTCCAAAGGTCAAATGTCAAACTATTTTTTTTCCGTTTGGGAATTACCATTTAGCAATAACTTTGTCGATTTTCATCTAACTTCTAGCATGATTCCCATGGGTCGTAAGATTGTGACACGGTACATTTCCGTGCAGCCAACTTCCATACTTTATACCATCATAAAGTTCCAACTTTCAATCACATCACTGACGAATAATGGCGATACATCCCCCCCCCCCCCGTCTCCTGGTGCACTGTTATGATGGTTTAAACATATTTTATTCCATGATACCAATCAATTGGCTGACAGGCTCACAAGCCTATATTAGGGCCTCTAGTAATTGTTGTGTTGTTACATAATATTCTCTTTATCAAGAGCATCTACATTAGCCAAAAGGTAGATGTTATCAACGTGTGTATTTTAGGCTCTGGTGCCAGGTCACCTGGATTTCAGTGTAAATCAGCAACATACAGGATAAACAGTTCTTTGGTTTGTCTCTATGGCATCGATTACCTTGGTAACTACAGGGGATGCCGAGATGGATCCCATTTGGAGCATTGCGGTGAGTAATATCTTCTTGCAACCTAAGCTGACTTTAATTTGGTCCGTTCTCTTTTGTAATGCAAGACAGCAGTATGTATGTGTATGTGTATATAAAAGTACCATAAAGGGTACAACATTGGTACACCATATTCACTTCTACAGAACCCTTTCGGGATCCCTAAGCGAACATTTAAAAATTGTGTTCAAGAAAAACAAAGGTAACCAGTTTTGATAGTATAAATTCAGGCATATCAATATTTATTCCTGCAATGTCAGTAACCTTTCCACGAAACGGACAAATTTTTGCATTCAGTTCCTCGGTCACACAGGGCGAAAGCTTTCTAATATAGAAAATTTTAGCATTTTGCCAATTTTGTAAATTGACAGCCGGCAATGTTAATCTAGGCTATGCAAGATAAAGCAGATTTATACCAGAGCTGCTAACATGAAGCTTTTGAAGGGTGAGTCAAAAGTATGCAGGAAGCCTCTATTATGTAAAGTTTCATGTAAACAGTTTGAAATGCTGGATTGTGGCATATAGCATTGCCATGGAAGTTTGCAGTTAATTTACTGCGGTGACATAACAGGTAACTTCAAAATGAGAATGCAGAGGCATAATGGGTCTATTTTGAGAATCCAGACGCCGGTAATGCTTAAAGAATGCGGAAACAATCTGTGCTTACACCTTATCATAAACATACATGTATATATATATATATATATATACATATATATACAAATGTACTTGTGTGTGTTTGTGTCTGTTTATAACTTATATTTGAAATTAGTTATGCTGTGCAAACCTCTGAATACCACATACTTTGTCCTTGCCTTGCATAGCAGGGCTCTAAATTGATCCAATGGATTAGTATTTGCTATATAATCTAGATATGTAGCAGTTTACAATTGGCTAAACGTGTGTCATAGTCGTTGATACTCTAAACACGTGCACACACCAGAAATTTTGGTGCCTAATACCCAGCGGCCAATAGAATAAGTCCATGGACTGTCTTTTGATCACTAAAATTAGCATGAAGAAATCCCTTTGCGTTGGGCAAATTTCAACCGGTCACATTCAAGAAAGCAGTAATGATCAGGCACTGAAACTGTGAGCTTTCCAGAGCACTACAATGGCTATGCTTGCATGAACCTGCATATTTGTAGTATTGTTGCTAAAATATCTCAATCATACAGTGAAATAAGTTGAGCCTAAAATAGCTGTTGAATTCGACCCAAACATGGTTATAGAGACCTGAAAAGCTTTTACTGATTCCATCCAATGAGTGCATTGGCATAATGTAACTTGGGCTAATAACATAGATTTTTAATCATAATCTTCTTTTACAATGTTTTTAACGATTTATCAACTGCTAACAAATATACAACTGACAAGGCTGAAAATCAAAGTACTGATTGCATGTAAATCTCCATATATAATAATCTTTTTCCAATCACGTACTTATACTATCTTTTGTTTTCCACTTATTCGTTCACTTTTCATGCGTGCAAATGGTAACGTGTATATTTATGGACAGGAATCTTTGTGTACAGTAATCTAAGTATAAAATCATGAAATGCCCCCAATATTTTGCAATACATTCGAAATCAAGATATTTATCCTGCATATTACAAATATTCATTAGCGTCCAAATCATAGTTGGCGATTGTACTAGCATTTTTTAGGAGAGAGATCAGAGCCAAGAAAATGGCCAAGGTACAGCATCTAAATTTTTGGCTCAAATATATAAAGAAAAACACCCAAAAGCAGCCATATTTTCATTGAGGACCTATTCTTAAAAGCGAGCAAATATGGCACGAACACGGTCATAATGGAGAATGGGCATTTTATGCTAATTTGCATTGTTGGTAGATGTGTGAATGTATATCATTTTAATATTTTTGAGTGAAAGGCATCCACAATATGTTACAAATAACCGTTGTCAACAGTCTTCTCTAATGGACCAACGAAAAGTATACTCCCCTAATGATATTGGCAAATATATGTATGGGCTCTCTATGCACCTATAGATATGCCTGTTGTTTGCAAATTTCCCTTCAAAAATTATCAATGAAACCAACTTGCCGACTGCTTTAAAATTGCACTGGGACCAGTGTCAGGACTCCCCCCCCTCCCCCCCCCCCTTTAATTTTTTTCACTGGAAGGTGCTGTATGTGGTTTTTTTTTTGTTTTTTTTTTATTTGTTTTTTTTATTTATTTATTTATTTTTTGTATTTGTGTATTTGTGTCTTTTTGTCCAGAACCACTTCCTAGTAGTCAATATCCAATTCCGCAGTCCGAACTCTTTACTTTCCATAAGCTAACCTGTCCTTGTCTAACCTTTTTACATATGGAATTACTATTGTCCATATTTCACACGTTCCCCTGTAAAATTTTGACATTTTGAAATCCTTTTCTCGTGTTTTTGCTATTTTCGCCTGCTATGCATAATCATAAAGATCTGCGTATGTTTGCTACTTTCGACTTCATTCGCAATACCATTACCCAGATACTGCTGAAATTTGATGCACATGTACTTTTGCAATAATGAGACAAGTTTGGCAGTAGGTGGTCATGCTGCAGGAATCTTACTTCAAAGTATAACTCAAATCAGGACCTTTTTGGTTGAAGCGTTTGTTCCTATTTTGATTAAAATGTGCGGCCATGGGGATTTCATGGTAATAAATGTGGTTGACTTTTTATCTAAAAACTATCAGCCAGTTTCACTTTAAATGTTCAAATATGTTTTCCTTGGGCTGATTATGGTGTAAATGTCAGGATAAACTGAGAACAGGCTGACCCTCACTGTCCTTTTGTGTTATTAACGCGGATTATTCCTATTATTCTGAGGTACAATATGCATGACCTCACATATTGGGAGCTGTTCAATGACACAAATAATACATATTTGTGCACACACACACACACACACACACACACATACACACACACATATATATATATATATATATATATATATATATATATATATGTATGTATGTATAAAAGGAGATTCAATATATTGGGAGATGGTGCAAAATGTAGGCAGCATACTATATTATCACTGCATCCTACTTGTTAGCATATATGAACGATATTCGAAAGTTACATGGGCATTTTGCCAGACGCATTCTTGTTTGGTATGCACAGCACAGCAGGTGGCAATTGTATAACACTATCAGCTGCCTATATTGAGTAGAGAGAAGTCTATGTATCGACATCTAATATAGATATAGAAGGACATGTTGAAGCCAAAATTCATATTGCTGTCCTTACCAATCTTATCATATTCCAGCTACGTTTGTGTGTCCAATGTCGTACATGAAGTGCCCGGAAAGCTACTGTATACCTGTCGCTAAAGTTTGTGATGGAAATTGGGATTGTCCAGTGAAACAGGATGAATTTGGATGTGGTAAGCCAATACGGATGCACGCACATGAGTTTCACGCAGCACAATGTCTTATCTCTCTGTCTCTCTCTCTCTCTCTCTCTCTCTCTCTCTCTCTCTCTCTCTCTCTCTCTCTCTCTCTCTCTCTCTCTCTCTCTCTCTCTTGAACTTGAACTTGCATGCTATATATGATGGTATGGTGTTAATAAAAGTTGGGTAGTTATGTGCAATGTAAGAGTTTGCTGAAAATTTGTCACATGCATTATAAAGTGTCTTCATTTGAATTCGCCGTGTCTTGCAGATGATTACAAATGTGAAGGCATGTACAGATGTAAAAAACGGAAGAATTGCATTATTCTGGGACAGGTGTGTGACGGATATAAAAACTGTGAAGAAGGAGATGACGAGGAGCTTTGTAATATCATATGTCCTGCAGACTGCTCATGTAATCGAGCTGATCTCAACTGCAGTCATATAAATTCACCCAATGTGTCATCATTGCTTGTGAGTTTGGGTGCAGATATAAGGAGACTAATATCTACTAACAACAGCATAACAAAGCTGGATCGGATATGGAAATATCTCTACCTGTTTGAGTTGAACTTATCCTCTAATAATATAGCAATAGTGAAGCCTGGGGTATTCCTCTTTGCAACAAATCTACGTATACTGGACCTCAGTAATAATGTTCTTCAGAAATTGCGGAAGAAAACATTTTTTGGTCTGAGTCGGCTTGACACGCTCAAGATTGAAGGCAACCCATTCCTGGCAGTTATCGAAAGTGGTGCTTTCGATGGGCTAATTTCCTTGCACAATTTACGGCTGATTCGACATGTGTTAGGGGCATTACGTAATAACCAGTTTCTTGGATTGTCATCTCTAAAGAAATTGTGTTTAAAATGGGACAAAATACATACCGTGGAAGTTGCAGCATTCAATGATTTATTCCAGTTAGAGGAGTTGGATTTGTCAGGCAACAACATTATTCATTTTGACAAATCTGTTTTCTCCAAACTAAAAAGGTTGAAAAAATTGCTTAGTTCCCATTATAAGTTTTGTTGCATAGCACCATATCCACTGCTGAAATGCTTACCAGAAGCGGATGCGTTTTCAAGCTGTTCTGATCTTATGGCTAGTGGAACTTTGCGAGTCTTACTGTGGGTAATGGGAATCTCATCTTTCCTTGGGAATTGTCTCGTGATTGCTTTAAGATCCAAGTCTACAGCACAGAATCAGGTTCATTCATTCTTGATATCTAACTTAGGAGCAGCAGATTTGGTCATGAGTGTTTATCTTTTGACTATAGGTGGTGCTGATCTTACATATAGAGGGCGTTATATTGAAGAAGACGAAAAATGGCGTGCATCTCCAATCTGCAACCTATCTGGAATAGCAGCATCAACCTCATCTCTCGGATCACTGCTCATGCTAGTAGCCATTACCTTAAATATATTCCATGTCATAGTATTTCCCTTTAGTGGCATCAGATTGCAAAAAATCGGGGCTGTCATTATGGTACTAATTATTTGGCTTCTATCTTTCTTAATAGCTATGTTTCCTCTAATATATTATCCTTACTTTATGGGAAAATATTATGGACGTTCGACGGTGTGCCTGCCACTTCATATCACTTCAGAAAAATACATAGGGTGGCTGTATTCCTTTTTATCATTATCCACACTACCAACCTTCGCCACTGTAGTATTACTTATAGCATATGCATCTATGTACATATCTATTCAAAAAGCAAGTATCTCTGCAAGGAAAAAGACTTCACAAAACGTTCGTGTATTTCGTCAAATGGCCTTGATTATTCTCACAGATCTTTGCTGTTGGATGCCAATTTGCATCCTTGGTAAGTGCAACTAGAAATATTGACTTTTAACGACCAAAAAACAGCTGTAATGCAAGCAGGAGAAAATAATATGCTCTCATTTACAATATAGATAGGGAAAGTAGTCAAGCAGATGTTGCGACAGCTTTACATCCTTTACCATGCAATACAGGCCTTGTCTCATTTAGGCATTGAGTAGAAGTATCGCACACATGTGTTGCACGGAGTAAAGCCCAATCTGTTCCTCTTGAATCCAACAGAGAATTTTTGATTGAGAAATTGATTATGAATTTGCGAGTCTTTATTTGTCCTTATCAGATGAAACGTTGCGAATATATTACAAAAGCAAATGAGCTCAACAGAGAGGATTGTAACGACAGGCAGAAGACATTGCTTCAGTCCCTGGGTTCACGCTTGGAGTAATTTAACCCTTTAATCAGGCTGTTTGATTAACTGATTATATAAAGCAATTATGCTCTTCCATTGTTGCAATGCAGACAGGGATCTCTTTAACACACATAACACACATAACACACACACATATACGTACACATGTATGAACGTATTTATGTGTTTGTGTTTATGTGTATGTATGCATGTATATATGTACGCACGTCATATATATTGACATTGTTCAGTATGTGCTAAGCCCTTGTGTATAGTAGCTGTGACTGTCGCCTTTTGTTGTTGTTCCATGCTTGTTGCGTGCATGTTCTGTTACCTGAGGGATGGCCACTGCCCGAATTATCAACTCTGCAGTACTTCGTATGCCCAGTAAACGACGGCTCAGCTACTGTTTTAACTCTGTGTACACAACCTCCAATATTACAATGCTACAACAACAACATTGATGGAGATTGATGTACCATAGCTCCATGTTATATCGAATAGTTCTATCTCTCAAGACACACCCGTTCCGATCAGACCTTTTATATGTAATTTTTGAATGTGGAAGCCAATCACCAGTTGTATCTTACATTATCACATTCTGGATAAACATTTGACTCGTTTCTTAGACTTCCCACCTCAGGTAGTGAAAATACCTTTTTTGAAGATATTTTATATCCAGCGAACATTACACATGCATACTCAATTTCTCACTTCTACTGTGAACTGCAATTTAGAAAATGTAGTTTATGCAATTTTTTAGCATCGAATGCTACCTGCTTTCTACCGTAGCCTTTGGCTGAGCAGAAGAAAGATTTATGTTCCAATCCATTATATCAAATACGATCAAGGATCATCACGATATAAATTTTAAGTTTTATATCTTGTTTTGAGGCTAGTGAAAAATGTACTTTAGAAAACTGTAATAATCACGACAAAAATCTATATTTCTGTGAAATTTCAAGATGTGAAATATAAACATTCATGAGCCTGCCAATCATTTTAGGTAATAAAGTGCCTTGACGTCAATATTTCAAATCATTTTTGGTGCTTGGTTAATGGCTTGTTTAAGCGTATGCTAACAGGCGCTCTTCATTGGTTTCAAACGATCATATCTTGTGCAGACGTCGGATTTTGGACTGTCTATCTAAATAGCTTAACATTCACATAGGCACAATATGTCAGGAACCTTTGGTTAAAAAAAAAATAATAACAAAGAGGGCTGTGTAGTCAGCCTATGTAAACTAACATAATGTGTCCAGTCAATATAACAATGCATTGATGTCCGAATGTAACATTCATTGATATTTAACATTTGAAAGACAACAAGGACATTTGAGGTGAATGATAATAGTGACATGCACGGACTTTTCTGGAGTGCGATCAACAGACTTGGAGTCAATGTATGACATGTTTAACGGCCCGTTGCAGAATGTACTGCAGATTACACATTTTTAATTCTCAATGTAGGAACATCAGTAAGAAGTGTCTTCCAAAACAATTTGGGGTCCTCAGTCACTATACCGTTAACAAATGATTGAGCAAAACGTATGTTTGTATGTATGTATGTATGTATGTATGTATGTATGTATATATGTATGTAAGTATGCATGTATGTATGTATGTATGTATGTATGTATGTATGTATAATTGTATGTATGTCGTTATGTTTATGTACGTATGTATGTATGTGTGTATGTATGTATGTATGTATGTATGTATGTATGTATGTATGCATGCATATATGTATGTATGTATGTATGTATGTGTGTATGTATGTATGTATGTATGTATGTATGTATGTATGTATGTATGTATGTATGTATGTATGTATTAGGCATGCTTGCATTTATTTACGCATGCATATATGTAATATCTCATATAATGACATCCTCCTTTTTGAAAAGGCATTAGTCTTCTGAAAAATTAATGAAGGTTAAAATTTATAACCTGGTCAATAATGTGGTCAACGCACATCTTCATCGAAATTGAGTGGATCAGAGCAATTTAGTTAATAATAAACAGGGATGTAATGACACTCCTTCCTCAGTCGCGTTTCATATTCAATGCACACTGTCTGGGGTACAAGAAGTATTTGTATGCAATTTTGACACTTGAAGATTAAAACACACATTACTGCGGATTACCATTTCAGTTGGAATGCTAATGGAATGTAATTTGGCGAGGGAGAGTGGAGACAACAGTCTTACCATTTAACCCTCCTGAACCCAGACTCCCAACCCCCAAGCACTGGAGTTTAATCATTTGCAAATATTCAGTAGACATCTAACCAAGGTACATCCCTATCAGATTTAAAATTAACCTGATTATCAGTTCGAAGAAGAAATTGCTATGATTGCCTTTGTTCATTGCTATAAGAATTGCAGGTGACATGGTAATCTTCAGTAACGTGAGCATTAATGCTTAAGTATCCAGCTTGGCAAAAAACAATCGTTTACATGAAGGATCTGAAGCCTTCATGTCATATTTCTACAGATGCATTTCTATTAAGCTTGATCTTAATCTGAGGGTTGGTTTAAACGGGAAGGCAGAAATATAAAAGATACACTTTTTTTTTGACAAAAGGAAGAAAAGCATCACTTTTCAAATCATAAAGGTTTAGAGGTCCTTTAAAATCTCCCTGTGTAATTTCGAAGAAAGTGGCTGATTGGTTTTGGAACTTTTCTAATTTTGGAAAAAATAATAGAACATGCATCAAAGTTGAAAAACGCACACGTTCCTGCAACATTGCTTTTTGCGCAAGCACAGAGGAGAAGCACCCAAGGTACAACCCTACCAAATTTGAAAGGAAATCTGGATAACGGTTATGCGAGTCAAGAACGTGAATTGCGAGAAGACCAACGAACGAACAACAGAGGACTGACCATCTCATAATTGTAGGTTACTTACAAGTCATCTGAGCGAAAATGTTTTGATCAAAGGCGTTACAAACGGATGGCTACCTCTGAGTATTCCTTCCACAATGTACATTTCGACTAGGTTTCCGCGTTATTTGCGTGACTTTGGAGAAGTTGAAAATACTCACATCATCGAAAAATTAATAAAAAATTTGCAACGTCTTTTGCTGAACTATTTTAGGTTTGAGGGTTTTCAGACGTGTCCATGTTTAAATAATTTGCTCAGTGCTTGTTTCGAAATTGTTCTGACAGTTTTGAGAAAAAAAAAGAAAGAAATATATAAGTGAAATAAAAACAAACCAAAAAAAAAACCAAAAACATATTAAATACAAAAATCATTGGTGTATTACTATTTGAATGAAATGTGAGATTCGCTCAAGGGAAACCCAAAACAAATGTCAAGTGTACTTGGCCCACTGGTTTGGGGAAAAAGTCGAAAATTACACGAGGGATTGATTCGATGGGTGATGTCACATCAGTGGATAGGCAGCTAGAGACCCTAAAAGATCATTGCAGTGAAGATGTTATTGTTCAGTTGCCATTCATTTCCTTCATATTGATTCATTTCGATTGAAAATATAAACAATTTTGCGGCCAAAAAAGCGGAACAACCATTTTGCAAGATACTACGGTTTAATGTTCATTAAATTGTGATAACTCATGTATTCTGCTTGTAAAATTGTGTGACTTTACTTTTCAAATATGTGTCTAATTATATTTTCAAGTTCTGTGCACACAGAACGCTTTATAGTACATGGGAAGAAGGAAGATTCAGTTCATATATTTTAGTTTAAATGATCAATTAGACCTTTGTTTAGAGAAAAATAGCTTTCTGTAATTATATTCCACAGCCATATACTTGACTGTACATATATTCTTTCCGCCAAAGCCAGGCCAGTGGGATGATCAATTTGTAGCGGCACAATGTTTATTTAAGTGTAATAAGGATATTATGCAGCGGTTGTACACAATAAATGTCTCTGTGAACGATATTAATATTAACTTCAAATGTACAGAAGACAAATTAATTCCTTTCTCAACATTATAAGGTGGAAAATGAATAGTCCCAGCACAAACCAAAGTTGTCAGTCCTTCTTTCAAGACTCCAAAAATGTTAAAATGTTAATAAAGGTGGCATGACTGCATATGGTTTGTATTGCTAATTTAAAATTATTTAATATCAAGTTGCTGAAATTTATTGTTTTTGTGTCTTTTGGTGCGTCTTTATACAGGTTTTGCATCCCTTGGAGGAAATGTTCGCCTACCTGGGGAGATCTATGCCTGGTTTGTGGTATTCATTGTACCCATCAATTCCGTATTGAACCCTTTCATCTACACAATAACACCCTTTCTCCAAAAGGAAAGGTACATATAACAATATGTATTTTTCTGGTCATATTTTGTAAATTAATCTCTGGCTTATCCATTGAGGCTTTAGAATAGTGGCGTTGTTCTGAACTTAGATCTCTGAAAAAAGAGTCTAATACAGAAAAATGGCTTTGATTTTCAATTGGCTTTTTGGGTTAGACAATATTGCTCGGTTGATTTGACATTCAGGTGGCCAGCTGTTACTGTAAAGAGCCAGAATGGTATTTTTTGTGATTGATTGAGAAATGGACAGGTGGACAGAATGGAAATGGGAACCACGACCCTTCACATGTAGTGGCGGTATGGCAAAATGATTCAATTTATGTATTTCTAATATTGTGACTATTTTTATCCTTCTAGTTTTGCAAGTTTGGTCCTTATATCATATTGCAACCCAAAAATGGCGCGATTATAGATGGCACTTGAACTTTCCACTTTTTAAGGGAGAGAATAAAGCACGAAAGTCGTCGGTATTAAAATTAAGTTACCTTTGATGATGCAATTTTGTGTCATTTGTTTGTTTTGAGGTTATGTCAAAGCATTCTTCCATGTACAAGAAACAAAAACGAGTCTTTTAACGAACTTACGGCTACGAGCACAACACGGCATTTCAAAATCCAACAAGGTATGTATTGGACACCTGAGTATCCCCAAAATTGCTAATCAAGTAAGCTGTGCACAGACATTTCCTTTACATGTACTGTGGTCATTGCAAACATGATCATCAGTTTATGAATGACTGCCGCAGGAGCAGTGGAGTGTTGCAAGTTGAAAAAAAAATCTTCTGAAATTTTTGCTTTTGTGAATCATAGAGGACTATAATTTCGAATGTTTTTATACAGTTCATTATATATTATTTAGAGAAAAATGTACCGCCATTTGCTCCTCTTATATATGCTGTGTACAACTTGTATAATTGCTTAGCCACCGACCTCTGTTTCCACTTGCTGTTGGTTACAACTTTTCTAGAGATTCTAAATAAGGCCAGCTTGTTTCTGGTGATAGGTTGATCTAATGACAAACGCCTGTCTACCACCCATCTACTGACAAACTCATCAATCAAAATGTATCTGGCCAACTTGCCGTGGTTTGTGCATTGGTTCTGCTATTTGGGAATAATTGGTATTGTGGTATCAAATACAATCATGTCTCTGCTGTCCTCCTCCAGTACCAAATACCAAACCTATAAAAAAACAGAAACAATTTTGTGGCATTTGTACCAAACCACCTTTGCATGCTATTTGTTTGCTATAACATAATGTGACAGTTGGTGTGATTTGTCTCAAACGTGTGACGTGAGAGGCATTCGGGAATCCGTCACCTCTACCGGCAGATGCTATGTGTGGTACCATCAGAACCTGTGTTTGTCCACTGCCTCACGACCAGTTACATGGAATTTTCACTACAGTCATTCTTCTATAAAGCCTACCAATTATAAGTACAAACTGGTGATGCCCATGAGGATCTGGCCACTTTCTTCCAATTTGCTTTGGAATGGCAAAATAAGATTGACCAAACACTGTGGCAGGTGTAGCTTCCGCATTGAAATGTTTCAAATCAGTTTTTTTTTTTCGCATGGAATATCTGAACATTTTGTTGTTGCTCTTATGAAACACTCAGGAGAGCAGTGGTGGTAACAATGAATGCTTTATTCTTCACTCCCTTTGCAGAATAGGCCATATATGATAAACTTTCAGTCTAGTGCATTTGGTTCTGTTAAAAACAAATTTTACTTGTTGTAACCTCCTTTCTATACATGTGTGGAGCTTTCCTATCCATTTTTTAAGCGGATCCAGGAGCAGGAAACCAAGACGTTGCAGAAAAAATAGAATGAATATCCTGGTAATTGTAGTTAACAATCACTGACTGATCTTGCATTAGAACAAACGCTAATTAGAGACTAGGAATGATCTCCATTCTTGCCAAGGAAATTGGGATGTTGGAAAAAAGAGTTACCAGTTCCATGCAGAGAATCAGTAATATTGTGAAATAGGATTGTCAACAGAAGCAGTTCTCAGGATAGTTTCATTCATTAAGGGAGGACAAACATGTTTTTAAAAATGACAAATACTGTCATCCATTTCAGAAGAAAGGATGCATCATTCTATGATATGAAATACTGATACCCAGTTAGAAATATTTGTCTGGCAATCCCCATTTACATGTACGTGCACATAACGTAAATCCTGTATGAAACTCACAAGGGCTGTGATGTCTTTTGGATGCATTAGCAATTTGGTTTTTCCTACATTGCAAGGGTTTCACACAATTGTGCTCAAGCTGATGGGCAACTGTTCAGGAGGAATATGTCATCGACAGGCCATTTTTTTTCCTTTTGATACTTCATTCTTCGAAAAATCACATTTGTCAAAGCAAACAGTGTAGAAGGCACTAAAAAGTGACATTAATCATTAAGAAAACCAGTGGAGGGCTTTACACGTTCCAGCATATGTCTGTAAACAATATTAGCCGCACATTCACGTCACATGATATCAATGGGACAGTTCTACTCACCAGCTTTGCCTGTCTTTGTAGAACACCAGCAGGGTTTTCTAACATTATCTGTGATCTTTGAGAATATACAATTTTGCCGGAAGTGATGCTTTGAAAAGAGGGCTATGTACTCTGTGATCATACATCATATAAGCTTGTCTTAAATCTAGTGCAACACAGGTGTGGAAGAACAGGTACTAAATAGGCACCGTGACGCACTTTCTGATGAATGAATGTCAGCATGTACATCACACTTCCAGCAAATGCAATTCTTACTATTTTGGGGACATTTTCAGAGATACTGCTATAGCTTGTTTCTTTATCATGCGAGCCATATTGTAAAGTTTCAAAGAGACCTAACTTTGTATTCTTTTTTAGAGCAACCATGCCTGTATGAGCGTCCTTTGCTGGCATAGCAGTGTATTTTATTTCTTCTGCAGCAGTTTATGCATTCGTATTTTAACACATGAAACCACAAAGCCAATGTGTTGTTTGACCCAGTATATTAGGAAAACCGTGCCCTAAACAAAACTTATTCAACGTGTAAATGTTAAGAAAAAAAATACTATGACCGAGCACTAAATGTATCCAGTCGTACATTTTGGAATTAAAAAGAATACTTCGAGCAGTTTAGGGTCATACTTCATCCAATTTCAGCCAAAATTACCTTCCTCAAAATCAGCTACTGGAACTATTTTTTCAAGCAACCCTGTCCCAAACGTATTAAGTGAGGTAAAAGAACCACAATCAACCTGGTTGTAACCCTCTTACTGTTAAGTTTTGCTGCGAGTAAGGGTACATGTGTGATTCCAAACTGCTTACCTTGCAATTTAAAAAAATGGTTTCACCCACACATATAAATTATCAGTATCTAGCTGCAAATAAAAGTAATGCATAGGCATAGGTATACAGTAATCTGCGTAAAATGCAAGAACCGGAAACAAATTTGGGAAGGGGAAAGTAAAATAGACCTTGGTGTCTCACCAAGAGAAACGAAGACCCAATATGAAATAAATTACTCCAGAAAGACAATACCGACATTCGGAATATAAAACCCAACAACGACAACAAAGTTAAATGCAGCAAAACATAAAGGTTTAAGAATTACCAAGACATCAACTTTCCGGTTCTAATAGCAATGTGGAAAATAAATGAATAAATAAATAAATAGAGAGATAGAGAGATAGATAGATAGATAGATAGATAGATAGATAGATAGATAGATAGATAGATAGATAGATAGATAGATAAACAGATAAATAAATAGATAAATAAATAAATAAATAAATGAACGAATGAATGAGTGAGTGAGTGAGTGAATGGATGAATGAATGAACGAATGAATGAATGAATGAATAAATAAATAAATAAATAAGTAAACAAACAAACAAACAAGTAAATAAAGAAAGAAAGAAAGAAAGAAAGAAAGAAAGAAAGAAAGAAAGAAAGAAAGAAAGAAAGAAAGAAAGAAAGAAAGAAAGAAAGAAAGAAAGGAAAAAACAGTTTCACTCATACATTGAGACAGACAGTCACCCATGAAAATGCACTGGTGGTTTTGAACCTGTCCTCTCAACCTTTGACATTTCTTTTATTAACTGCGAACAGTAAATTTTCTCCGAACAAACAGCCCTTACCACTCAAAACCCACAATGTATTTTACTCCTACCAAAGGCAAAAAGAGCCATTGTAGGCCTGCCCCTTTTTGGTGTTCATAACCTGTCAGTCAGTTGCCCTGACAGCAAAAGAATGAAATAGCACTACGGTGTTTTCGTGACATTTATAAATCTGGCAATTCACAGCCACACTCTACAAAAACAGCATTCTGTCTCATCTATAACTTTGAGTCAGAGAATACAACATACAGCACAACATACTCAATGAAGTATTTATCAAATATTTTGGAAAAAAATGTAACCCACGTTCCTATATTCCAATTCAACAATGAAAGCAAAGTTAAATACAGCCAAGGTAGATTTTAGAATTAGCAAAACACCAACTTTCTGCTTTCAATAGCAATATAACTAAACAAATTTCACTGATAAGTTGAGACAGGCAGTAACCAAGAAAAGGCAACTGGTGATTTAAACTCGTTTTTCAACCTGTGAAATATTCTTCTTTAGCTCAAAATTTTCGTTCAAAACACATAGGACTGACCACTTGAAGCACTTTGTTTTAATTCCACCTATGGTAAAAAAGGACTTGGTAGGTCTGATCGACAGCAACTTTAATGAAAACCTTTTTAAGGTTAGTTTAAGAAAAAGGAGGTTAAAATTTCAGCAACCACAAATACTTCTTGACCACATATGCGAAGATTGTTTGCACAGCAGAATTACCAGTACCTACTCATTATCTTTTTGACTAACAATTAAAATCAAAAATAGAATTGTTCGGAATATTTCATAAGATGAATACTTGGTACTTGTGTTCGTACCTTTCATATAAATGAGCTAACTTTTTTTAGCACAAGAAGTGTCTAAGCTGCTACCATACTGTAAATTTATAAACGTTGGAACGAATTGTCGCTAAAATTGCAGTTATGTACACTTACTACACTCCAATTTAAATGTGGTCACAACAGAACCTCATTTGCTGTGTTAAGCAATCTACTGCTTGTTTGCAGTTGAACATGTTGTTCCTGGCATGTTAGGTGGAATTCGCTGCAAGCCAGCATTTGATCACAATGTTCCAGGATGTGTAAGTAAGTTGTGGAAGAGGACTTTGCTAAAGCCGTGAATACGTCACCTTTGACTATTTCGAATTGTTTTCCTTAATAATAATGAAAAAAATAATATAATAATCAGCTTATTTCCTCGTTACAAAGGGAACAAATATAGTTTTGATGAGCACATATATAGATACAACAGCATCAAACGTGGAGTCTTTCAAGCTGGAAATGATCCTTAATATTATAAGTCCATCGCATGACCATGTTTCAAGGATCTCAACCTGATATGCAAATTTAATAGTCCTTACAATTTGTATACGTGAATCAAATACACTGACATAGCTAGATAACAAAAATCCAAATAAGACAATTTTATCAAAAAAATCTAATTCACGGCTGGCTTGTAACAGGCGAGGGCAGTAAGGGCAGCAGTGGTTCAAGCTCCACTCAAGCTCAGATGTGAAACCTCATAACTTTGCTTACAACCAAAATCAAATATACCGATGCAGACTACCTAATTGATGAAGTATATAAGAACTTTTGGCAATTAAAGATGTGTTTCTTCAGAGAAATCTAGAACTTTATCGGAATGGCAATATAACCTGTGGAAGGTGTCTGTCCCAAACAAAGCAGCAAGCCAAGGCCGATATGGCCATATAAAAATGATTGTAAAGAAAGGAAAATATGCACAAGACAACAGTTCCATCTGCTCAATTTGCACTGCCCACGCCCAATAACAAAGGGTAGTCCTTCTAAGAGGGATCAATGTTCTGACAAAAAAGCATCACCACTGTATTGAAGGGCCTATTTATCTGATGCATACATTTTATTTTTGCTTACAGTGCAGCTTTCCTGAATTGAAATCTTTTTACTTCCAGAGGCAAGTGTGCATCAAAATTTGCTATTTGTGAATTATGCACATGACACAATGACGCTCCGTGAATATTTGAAGCTAAAACTCTTATCAGTGAACCATGTTGCATTCATTCTAAGAAATATATGTGTATCCATGGTAAGACTAGACGAACTGGACATTTGCCCACTGCTTTGTGATGACAATATCCTGGTGCTGTATGATACCAAAGTAAGTAATGTGGTTACAGTGTGTTTTTGAAGGTGAGCATATCATTAATCTGAATGAATAGAGGCTCTAAGACACTGCACCTTACATGGGCAGATCATTCAGAGAGTAGAAAGGTTTATCATCAAACGTCTAACCATGAGAAAATCCGAGTAAAACTTTTGTAACAAAGCCTGCGGGTATTTTAAGTGGAAGACAGATTGAAATTTATTGTGAATGACTGCTGGAATGCTTTGCTATTTGGTACTTATTATGTATCTCCATTGTAGCCTCAATGGTTAAGATATATAAATTAAATTTTATATGTAACAACTGTGTGATAGTGGTATCTTTATATGCATGTGTTAAAAGGTTGCTGGAAATTATTTTTAATTACATATCAGGAAATCGACAGCGATGTGGCGTAGATCAACATTATCACAACAATCTTGTACAAAGACAAAAGTAAGGAAATAATTTAATTGATAACTGGCCAACTCTGGTACCCAGCATTTGAAAAAGTCGAACAGCATAGATAGCTGAATGGTTGTCTGAAAAGGTTATAACTGACATGTATATCTACTGGCCTTGAACAGAGATATTGCATATGTATCTAGTAGGGCCTGGTTGTATAGGTTAATTTCCACTCAACAAAAGATATATATATATATATATATATATATATATATATATATATATATATATATATATATATATATCATGAAAAACATATGCCTCTTTAAAATCCTATGAACGAGCTCAGGTATATTAGAAGCTTTTTTTGGTGCCTGAGGAAAATGTAAGTCTTGCATTCAGAGTTTTAATGTATTTCTGTGAGGTTTCTCTCATGCAGATATGCTTTTTCTTTATAGGGCCCAGTACCGGCATTGCGTCATGCTTCAGCACCTACTTTAGCTCACAATCAATCTGCTGAATGCATATTGTCTTTTGGGAGACTGTCGGGAAAAATCCTTCGTGTTCTCCAGCACCACAGAGATAAAAATCCATCTCTGCATATCACAGTTTAATATTCCCAAAACAAAATTTTGCATTTAATTTTTCGAAGAGATTACTGAAACACATGAAAATCTGTCAAAAAAAGTGTAAGTTCTGAACATAATTCCAGGCACACGGCATACGAAATGGGATGGGGATCTACTGGTTTCATCAACCAAATCCAGAAGGCAAGCTAAAGTATAGAACTTATCCAAATTTTATGCCAAAGTTTGCATTATTGGGTACATACACATGTGCTGCTTAAAGTGAATGGTAGTAATTCATTTGCAATCACTTGCTTCAGATATTTGAAGTTCATTGTTCACCACTCAAATAACAACTATGAGGAAATGGAGACATAATTTGAAAACACACTGCACTATGGGGGAACAAATTTTTTGTATAATGATCCTATGGATACTGCATGGCACTTTACGGAAATGTCATGCCGGCGGATAATGGCTATGCTACAAGCCTGTATAACTTTGTTGCTTAATGCCTAACAATTTGATCTGAGGGTATAACAGGATGAAATAAGGAGTATCAGGTTCTGGCAAAATTTGTTGATATATGCATGATGTGACCTGTATCTTTATAGTTCAATGTCATTTCATGACACATCCTTTGTTTATACCAATGAAGTTCACATATAACCTCAGCATTGATGAAAGACATAGTGACTCAACAAAAGCAGAACGTGTTTACCCTGACCTTTATAGTTCAAGGTCACTGTTGCAGCATGACACGCTCGGCGATGACAGAGTTTACACATACAAAGTACTAAGAACATATTTGGTTTAATTCAGGAGCTACGAATCCATGCAAATTATAATAAAAGACAGACATTGTGAAAAGTGTGGTACATTTAAAGTGATATCAAATGATAGGTGCTATTCTTCTAAGCACATAAACTGGTGTGAATTTTATATATATTCGATTTGCACATTCAATGAACTGTGTGGTACCTGCCGGAAGGTCCCATAGAAAGTGACAAGATTCACCAGGCTCTTGTTGCTACGACACAAACATTAGTTGTTGTCACCACTGTTTATGTATAATGATGCCCACTATATTCTTCTAAGTAGACATATGTCCAACAACAAACGAAAGCTCACTCTTATGGTAAGGTGTGTGTGTGTGTGTAACTTGTAGTTACTGACGCCAAACCAGCAAGCTTCCGCTCTTACGTCTGGATGAATGCCCTGCCATGGATGTCCCTATGTGCACAATGGAGAAGTTCTCATTGGCTTTATTGCAAAAACCACCTATGGAAACCAACAAACTATATTGAGTTCCTATGAGAATATTACTTATCACATATTGATAGCATTCCACAGACCAATGTGGCACTGCTTCTACCATCTTTGACAATTGGTTGCATTACATTTTGCTAAGAAAACGTCCAGAAAATACAGAATAAATATGTTAATGAAAGTTTTGAATGATTTGCACGCATTGCAAACGGGGGACCTGGCTTGATGTAATGGTTGTACAATAGGCTAGTCTTTGGTTGGACTCCCCACTCCTCTCGGGGATGTTCTTTCTCTTTGTCAGGAACCTGTGTACTAGAGGTTAAGAGTTATGCTAACTTTTGAGTTTTGCGCCATCTTTCTGTCTGAACCAACGGACTAAGTGGTATGTCATGTTTGGCAACCAAATGGCTCTTACATACGTGAGGGTATTGGGGTTTCGGAGAAGCATGTGGCCTGCTGCAATATTTCGTGTATGAATAGGGCATTTATAAGTGTAGAATGTCCAATTAAAGTAAAAGAAGCAGCTTCCAGGGACAACGGAAACTGTTTATATAAAGTATCAGGAAAGGAAGGGAAGCTTGTGATTTGCTACACTGTTAAGTTTATCACCAGAGGTTCCACTGGGTCATCCTCGGAAGCCGGTTGTGCCAAAAACTTTTTTTTTCTGTCCCTGTTTTCTATTCATATAAGGGGTTAACATCAAATTTCATTACATATAATACTGCATTGCTAGGAATTGTATATAAGTCCGAAACCTCCTTGTAATGATTCATCATATAGAGCAACAGACTACACTTACAGCTACAGTTTTGCATTTAGCACATTGACCATCTCACTGTAATTGTACAAATAAAAATTCAGAAACTATATGGATCCATGAACTGACGTGTTTGTTCAGTGATATCTGAAACAGGAGGGGAAAGGCGAGCGGCCATCTCCCAAAACGAGTTATATTTTAGACGTTTAATTTAATGTAATATTTTGCCATGTTATCCTTTCTTCTGGTTGTTTTAAGGGGAAGAAAACAAAGTATACATACAAGTATATATTTACTCTCACGATTTGACATTTTCTCTATATTGTACTGTGTTGAAGTCACGAAACCTAATTTAAAAGCTTTATTGATAATAATATAGTGATTTTATATTACAGTCACAACTATAATAGGATTCCCGACAATCCCTAGTGTAATAGTGGTAACATGTTCACACGCCCCTTCAATTTTGTTTTCTAAATTCGATAATTTGTTGAAAATCATTTAACTGACAGCAGCATCATGTATTGACCAAATTTGGTTGATATTAAGAACTGGTACATCCGTACTGAGTTTTCAGAGAATCTAAAATATAGTTGGGAAGCAAGAAGTCCAAAAACGAAAACGCACACGACTACAAAACAAGAGGACTGTGACAGTCCTGTGCTTAGCCGACCCCTCGTGAACAAACAGCAGTGATCAATGCCACTTAGTAAACAGCTTTTTTGACCCTTCCACAAGGAAAATTTTCCCCAAATTTCAGTACGATCTGAATGGCGGTTTGGAAAAAATGACAAAAATAGCGAAAACACACAAAAATTAATTGGAAAAAAAGAAAAAAAAAATAAGAGCACTACCCGCTTAACCAACAAATTACGCTCTAGGGCTAACCGGAGTGTCCCCGTGCAATTTCGAAGCAATAGGCCAAGTGATTTTAGAGATTTTTTGAGATTTTGCTAAAAGATCAGGAGGTACTGAGCAAAATAAGAACTAGGAGTCTCTGCAAGTGTACCCGTGTGATATCAAAACAATTGGGCGAGCGGTTTTGGAGAACATTTTATAAGATTTGCAGCTAAATCTGCGTGGCGGTTTTGATAGTCCCGTGTTCAGCTGACCATTTATGAACAAACTGCAGTGCACAACGCCATCTATTGTTCAGGTGCCTTTGACCCTAGCACTCGCAACATTTCCACCAAATTTCGGCATGATCTGAATGACGGTTTGGAGCAAATGTTGAATATAGCAAAAACAGACATATATCATTTTAAACGGTTTTTTTTTATCAGAGCTTCACCTACTTAACAATTCAGGATCTAGGGGTACCCAGAAGTGTCCAATTTTGAGCAATTGGCCAAGTGATTTCAGAGAAGATTTTTTGTACGCTTTTGCCAAATATCAGTACTGAACAACTTAGGAAATATGTGTCCCAGGAGTGTCCCTGTGTGAAATCAAAGCAATCGGGTGAGCAGTTTTAGAGGATAATTTTTACGATTTGCAGCTGAATCTGAGTTATGGTTCTGGAAAAGAAGTCCAAAATAGCTAAAACACAGAAAAAAAATAATGAAAAGCAGATTATATTTGCAGCGCTACCAGATGAACAAATTAAGGACTAGGAGTCTCTAGGAGTGTCCCTGTGCGATATCAAAGCAATTGGGTGAGCGGTGTTAGATAAAATCTTGTAAGATTTGCTCCCCCTACCCAAAAAAAGAGTCAAATTTATTTTAAAAATAAGAATAAAAAAAAAAAAAAAAAAAAAAAAAGAATAATAATAATAATAATTAAAAAAAAAAAATAAAAAAATCACTGGAACATAACCATTGGAACAAACTGGACCCACCCAATGTACATTGCCACCAAATTTGAGGTCAATCTGGATAAAGGTTTCGGAGGAGAGGTCGATATTATGAATTAGCATTAGAATGCCCATTGATTTACATAGGAAAGGTGCATTTATTGATAGGTACCCGAATTGAAAAAAAAAAAAAGTTAAAAACCAGGATCCACAGCTGTGCCATATTGTGAACAACTTTGTTTGACCCTTCCACAAGGAACATATCCACAAAGTAGTACGTAGTGATCAAAAGGAAAGCTGCCATTATCGATAAGTATCCGAATTGAAAAAAAAAATCTTTAAAATCCACAGCAGTGCCACCTTGTGAACACCCTTTTTTGACCCGTTAACAAGGAACTTATCCACAAAGTTTCACCTTTATCCAAGTGACGGGTCTGGAGAAAAAGTCGCAAAAAGCAAAAACACGGCAAAATCATTAAAAAATAGCATTAATTCACAGCACCACGCGGAGAACAAATTACGAACTAGGGTCCCTAGGAGTGTTCCTGTATGATATGAAAGCAAATAGGTGAGCGGTTTTAGTGTAGACGATTTTTAAAGATCCCCCCCCCAAAAAAAAACAAAAAACAAAAACAAAACAAAGATAGTTATCATAAAAAATCACTGAAGTGTAAAACATGGTAGAGACCCACCCAAAGCACATCCCTACTAAGTTTGAAGGGGATCTGGCTGACGTTTTATTTTAGAACAAGTCGAAAATGGAAATGTTGACAGACGACGCAAGGACAACGGACGGAAAACCATAAGATAAGCTGAGCTTGAAATAATAACAAAAAGAAGTAGAAGGAGCAGAATCTTAACATCACCTGGTGAATAAATAAAGGTGTAGGGATCATCGGAAGTGTCCCTGTGTAACTTCGAAGAATGCAAGCAATTGGTGACGCGGTTTCCGTGAAAAAAAATCCAACAAAAAAGGAAAAATTGTAAAAAAGTTATAGAAATGAGTCGAGAGTAATCATCAAACATGGAATAATTCTCCCAAGGAATATCCCCACCAGGTTTTAATCGAATGTAGCTGAAGGTTTTGGAGAAGCCGAATATATGAATTCAATTTGTAATTTACATTCACAAACATAGTAGACAAAAGGAATGTGTAAATAAATTGACAAGTATCGATATTAAAAAAAGCTCAAAATCAGGAATAAAGAACATGACCACCCAGTGGACAACTCTGTTTGACCCTTCTACAAGGCATATTTCCCGTAAACTTCAGAACAATTTAAGTGACTACTTTGAAGAAGTCGGAAATAGTAAAACCACACAAAAATCCGTTAAAATGTATAAAAATGCAGCGTCAGTAGTTCAACTAATTAAAAGGGTCCTCAGAAGTGTACCGATCCAATTTCGAAGAAACTGACAAAGCACTTTCAGAGGACATGATTTTTTAAAGATTTTTTCAAAACATTAACACCCAAAATTCCTTTTAAAAATGTAAATATCACGAGAGCATGACCCTTTAAACAAATTTGGTTGAAACCTATCAAAAATACATCCTTGCCACGTTGGAAGGTCACGATTTTTGACAAGTCGAAAATGTAAATTGAGGACGGACGGATGACGGACCATCCTAAAAACTCAGCTGATTGACAAGTCAGTGGAGCTTAAAGGAAAAGTGATGAGCCCGTTCTTGGCTGACCTTCAACTTATAGAAAGTCCTACCCTGGTCTATGGGTACTCAGAAGCGTTTCAACGCAATTTTGAGGCAATAAGCAATGGGGTATAAGCAGAAAAAGTTATTTTATGATTTTGCCATTAAATAAGGAGGGAAATATCATGAAAATCTAAAACTAGTGATATTTTTGAAGAAGTCGACAATGTGAACCACCATTGTAGTTCCCATTGACTTAGACTGTAACCAACAGTAATGCGTACATTAACTGATTAAACTTAAATTTAAAATTTTGTCAAGGGTCCGTAGCATCACAACCGAGTCAACAATTTTGCTTCTCTCTTCCAGGAGGTAGAATTCCACCAAATTTCAGAACAATGTTAGGGACACTTCTAGAGAAGTAGAAAATAGCAGAAAAACAAACAAAATTACAAAAAAAGAGAAAGAAAAAAAGAGAAAAAAAAAGCACTGACACTTGTTTTGGACAAACCATGGTTTCAGAGACGCCCTTATAAAAGAACATCATCGTTGTGATGTGATTACAAACATACAGACATACCGAGGTCCCATGTTGCCAAGGATATATATAAGACTATCTGCCCCAAAAAATGCACATAAGACTTGGGTCTTAGCCTATAACGGAGGAAAAAGACAAAAAGCGGATAATGGAAATGAATGTTTCAGAAAAAAAAAAATGAAAAAGCAACATGATATTTAATATCCCACCACTCTAGAACTCCACCATAGATCAAACAAAAACAACTCCAACATTTCTGGCAGCAGCTCAACATTACAACATGGGACGGGGGAGAGATATAATATTGACCCAAACACGGAATGCCTGAATACTTATTCATTCATTCAACATTTTGCACCACATGAACCCCCATCGTGCCATTCATGTCTTTGTTGAAATTACCTTCATGTTTTTGTCGTGATTGTATTTTTAAAGAAGGGGAGCACATACATCTTTTATGAACTACAATCTTGTTATGTTTTGAGACAAGCAAGATTACAAGGCCAATGTGGACTTGAGAAAGTGGCCTAAGAAATCCACTTCGGTAACAGTATGGGCTCAAATATTTTTATGGGTACTACACCATTAAAGAAACTCAGCCCTTAGAAGGCTTAGGAATGCCTCATCATGTTTCATGAATTGAGGCCATGTTACTAACTGTAATATACAAACATGGTGTCTCCTTAGTGCAAGGGATACAGCGTTTTTGTTTTTTCCATTTAACATTGTACATTCTTTATGTAATTTAAGGGTTTGCTATGAGTGGCACCAATCAACCTAACTTAAGTAAAAACTATGAGGTTTTTGTGCAATTTTGGGATCTGCTATTTTCTCAGTCAGTAAGGGAATGAAAATTCGCACATGTACATTTTAACTCAATGAGAATAAGTATAATATATGTAGTTAGGAATACAACAACTGTTCCAACATTCCTGAAGTTGGCAATCAGTATGGTATATGGGAATTGGAGTTCGGTATAGAGTTTTAAAATTTTTTGTTAATTATTTCATGTGATTTGCAATTAGCACATTTCAATATCTTACTCTCTAGAACATACATATTATTGGTAATTATATTTTCTGTGCCACTTATAACCGAATGGGATCAAGGTAACAACCCTAGTGAAAGCTCGACTGTTCAACAAGTGATTCATATATTACATTGCCACCGTTTTCTCGAAAACCGCACAGACAGTCTTATTTTTGTACATTTTCATTGTTACCGCTATTTGGGGACGTGCATCCAACCCCAGGCCCTACAGACCAATCTGGACCAGGGGGCATAATAGCTGTCATGCGAACATACGTAGTCTTTCACAAGGCAAACTTCTATGCATTTAAACATGGTTAGCATAGTCACATGACCTAATAGCACTTTCGGAAACTTTCCTTTCATTGCACAAGGATAATGCTGACCTTGGGCTTTTGGGGTTTCAGCTTATCTTCCGTCGATATCGTGCGGGTGTCTTTGGTGGTGGGGTTGCACTGTATGCATCTTGGGCTTTGGTTGTGAAAAAGGTGAAGCGACTCAGAGAAATTTGCTCTCGACATTGTGTGGGTGGAAATTCACATCCTTAATAACAACTTCTTATCAGCAGTTGTTTACAGGCCCCCACACTCGAGTGTGAAATTTTGGGATGACCTTCGGGCCAACTTGGACAAGCCAAAAGATCCAATAATATAATAATCCAGGATAATTGAATGCATATCCTATAACTAATCATGCGAAATATGTTTTTTTTTTTTTGGTCAATTTTAGTCAGCTCAACCACTTTCCTATTCATATCAATGAGCCCACAAGGGTAATCGAACACACATCAACGTGTCTAGACCTGATTTTAAGCAACATATTTGTTCGAGGTTCGTCTGTTTTAACTCCAGTCGCGTAAAATGACCACTGCACTGTCTCTGCAAATTAACTATTCCGAGTACGTGCGGATATGTAATAAGGAAGACTTTTCTTGCCATATTCAAAAGCTAATTTTCAATATTTCAGAGAAAATTAGCTCAGGTTAATTGGGACGCCTGTTTCAATTCTCCAGACATTGACGCGTCATGTCTTGCCTGAACCAATACATTTAAAATGTTGCTCAACTTCGCACACCCAACAAAAATGTCCAGATAAGGCAACATGACCCTCCTTGGTATACAACGAAATCACGCCAAAAGCGTAAATTCAGCAGAATTTATAAGGCGAAGTCCTCAAATGATAGTAATTGTAAAGCTGAAGCCTTCAATGAATATTTTCCTAAGCAATCTGATGTAAAATCTCCCTCTGTTACTCTACCTGACGAAATTCAAGATTCGCTAAATTCGCTTGAAACTATTGTTTTAGATGAAGATAGTGCACAAGATATTTTAGAATCTTTAGACACGGATAAAGCATGAGGACCAGAAAAAATCAGTCCTTTGTTGTTAAAGGAGGCAGCTCAAAGCTATACCCCTTACCTTACTAAATTTTTGAAGCCTTTGTATCTTGAACCGTAAGTTTCTAACCGATTTGAAAAAGCACATGAAATACCAATCCATAAAGATGTTGAACCACAAATATGTAATAATTACCGACTTATTTCTTTGGTAAGCTGTTTAGGTAATGCAGTTTTATAGCACATCTTCAGTTTCTAATCAGACAACCTTGTATTATCTGAAAATCATTCTGAATTTCTACCCCGAGATGGGACTGTGAACCAGCTTGTATACCTGTATCACACATTTTCAAAAGCGGTTGATCTCCAAAAGGAAGAAAGAGCAGGGGTTTTGTTTTTGTTTTTATTTTTTTTTTTTTTTGTTTTTTTTTGTTTTTTTTGTTTTTGTTTTTGTTTTGTTTTGTTTTTGTTTTTTTGTTTTTTTGTTTTTTGTTTTGGGGGGGGGGGGATTTACCAAAGCCTTTAAAAGAGTGTATCATCCAAAGTTGATACATGGATTAAAAAAAAGCAGGCATGATTGGCACACGTATTTCATGGTTGGAAGATTATCTAAATGCAACAACACAAAGGGTAGTCATCCAGGGTCAGGCCTCATCGTAGGGAAGAGTCGAAGTGGGGGTTCCACAGGGCTCAGTCTTGGGGCCATATATACGATATTGTAGAGTTGGTTAGATCTGAACCTCGCCTCTTTGCTGACGACACGACGATTTTCAACACAGCAAACAATCCAACAGAGGCAGCCGGGGCCCTAAATCAGGACCTTGAACCAATATCACGTTGGTCAGATAAATGACACATTTCTTTCATTCATAATAAGACAAGATCCTTGATATTTAACGAAGAAAAACAATCCTGAGGACCACCTCAACTTGATTTTCAACAACAACATTCTTTACAATGTAGAGGTGAACAAACCTGTTGGTCTTATGGTTTCATGCGAATCGTATACGGTCAGTAAACCTCATGTAATTGCAAAATCAAAATAGAGAAAAACTAAAACAAAAACAAAAACAGTAAAAAAAAAAAAAGCAAAACAAAAACAAAACAAAAAACCAAAACAAAACCAAAAAAAAAATCAGAAAAAGAAACAAAACAAAAAACCTAAAACAAAACAAAACCAAAAAAAAAAAAAAAAAAAAAAAAAAAATTTGCGGTATAAGTTAATCAGAAAATCTCTCGAATCTCTCTATTTTTTATTAGTACTTCCTTGCTTGGAGTACGCCAGTGTGGTCTGGGATGGATGCACGGAACTGGACAAGGACAGACCTAATCTGTTCAGCTGGCAGCAACCTGAGTTACGACAGAGGCAATTGCCCATATGAATCTACAAAAACCTATATAGAGACCGGCTTGGAAAAACTAGCTGAGCATAGAAGGAAACAAAAATAGGTAATTATACTGAAGATTATTAATGGATTAGCCCCAGTGTATCTCTCAAGATTATTACCAGTAACAGCTTAGGAACGGACCAAACAAATTAGAATTGTTGATGCAAAGAAAACCAGACTTTACATTTCTGTTTTTCCCATCAGCCATTCCTGAGTGGAATTCATTATCCCAAACAACTGGGACCATTGATCGTTGGAACGAATTTAAATGCGAACTAAACAAAACTAAATCATAACGCAATGCTCTGTACTATTTAGGAGAAAGGAAATATGCCATAATCTTCTCTAGAGTAAGAATGGCTGCAGTCAGCTGAATAATGATCGGTACAAAATTGGAGTCCGGAAATTTCCATCATACTCATGTGGAGCAATTCTGGAGACTTCTCACCACGTTTTCTTTGAATTAACAAAGATTTTATATTAAGGAACAAACTACAATGTAAAATAACATATTTGGCACTTTTGACCAGAAAAAGGTTTTTATTTGGAACCAAAGGAAGCGAATTCATTACAGGACAAAACGAGGAGAAATTCAAGGATGTGCACAAGTATATTAGACATTCTGGAAGATTCAAAATATTACCTGGATTTAAGTCTACAAGTATTATACGCACTATCATTTTAAAGATGCTCACATATTATTATCGTTCCCCTTCCTCCCTTTCTTATTGTGGTGGCCTTATGTCACCTATTCGCGTATGATGTTCACAACTATTCTGGTTTTTTTTTTTTTTTTTTGTTTTGTTTTTTTCCGGCTGTAAATGTTCAAGAGGCCCTAATACAGGCTGGTTAGCCTGTCAGCTAATTGTATTTACAAATAAAATATGTTTAAACCAAGTTGGGTATAACAGTGCCACCATTTATGAAATCCTTCATGTGAGTAACTACAGATCTAAAATGACTGTGGTTGTCCAATAACCATTTTTATTAGGATCCGTTTACTTGCCAATTACCATAACCGTTGACTTGTCTTGATTCAACATCATTTCCAACATTTTTACAAAATCATCAGCTACATTAAGCATGCCCTTTAACTGCCCTTTACTCTTGGCTATAAGCACCACATCATGAACACAGAACAGACAGGGATTTTTTCCACTCTTGTAAGGTACACCATTTTTGTTAAGGCCAACATGTCTACCAAATCAGTTGTGACCAAAGAAAACAAGGGAGGCAGAATACATCCCTGTTTAACGCCATTAAAAACATTGTCTCATGAACTTTCAAATGGCTGGAAATTAGTCTGCTCTATACTATCTACATCGTCCTTGGAACATACGTCAGGCTTTACCTTGGATTCCCATGTTCCGGAACATTAAAAAAGGAGTCTACCTCCATTGATGATGTCTAATGCTTTCGATATGTCAAAACTGAGAGCCATATATTCTGTCTTCGTTGTTTTTCCCAGGGTGCAGAGACGTTTGAGGATAATAAGGTCGTCTTTTAAACGTCTTTTTTTCCCCTAAGTGCCATGGAGCTTACCTAAACTATCATGCTTCTCCATAAATGTCATCAACTGCTTCTCAAGTACAGAGGTGAAACTTTATTCAAATTTGAGGTGATAGTTATTCATCGGTTGTTACTAAATAAAAAAAATACATTCCTATTTACAACTTGGTGTCACAAGACCCTGGAACCACGTTTGAGGGTACTGTTCCATAAGTTTACAATTGAAAAAAAAAATCAGCCAATACATAACCAATATGTTGATTCCTGCAGTTAAGAAATGCATAAGGTATATCACCAACCCCCAAGCCTAACCATTTTACAATATGCTTATTGCAAAACGTACCTTACCAGTGTCAAATATTTTGAGCTTAAATATTTTATCCGTTTTCTACATCCGTTGTGAACATAAACGTGTGGGCCATACTCGGCCACTTGCTGATTGGAAAATCAGCAAACAATGGAATGCATAGTTAATTACGGCCTGGAAAAGTTTGGTACAACTTGATATGAACAGGTCTATTGATTACTTGCATTTAGCCACATCAATAAGGAAGCAGTGAAATTCGGCATCAACAAGTGGGGAAGTGGGGCAATTGATATTTATTTGCCAAGTCTATCGAATCGGGATTTCAGCTGGAAATGTCCTCAAATGGGTTTGGACTAGAGGTGCTGATGCAGCAAAGGGTATAGAGCTGAAAGAGTGTTAGCATCAATAATGTCCTCCATAGGATGTACATGTGCTTCATGTATTTAGCGTACATACCAGCGTTTCCTATTCTTTCTCTCCAATTAACAAATGAAATGTGCCTTAGATAACGGTGTAACAGGTACCTGCACTCATGTCCATATTTGGAATTTAGTACAAGTTTGGTGGTTCTGTGACTGCTGCCGTCACAACTCTGGGTCACTTGTAAGTCATTGTACTTCATGTGTGCGTTTATCTCAGTAAATGCGTGAGTGTGTTGCTGTTGTACTGCTTAACTTCCCACAGAGTACATTTTTCATGCAATTTACACACAACATTGCATTGGATCTGTCCTCAACAGAACATAATACTTAAATCTTTGAATTAACACAAAGTTAGCATTTTTGATTAAAATGGGGACGTGGTAAACTATTCATTTACAGTCTGTTTAAGGCTCCATCTGTAAGCAAACATTGCCTTTTCTTGCCCGATGTGTGGGTTATGGGAGTATCTTTTGGAGTTGATATGACACCATCAAGGTTTTGAAGATATTAGCATTGTATATCAATGTACAGTGTCAATATTCGATTGAAACAGGTGTAAATGGATGGTTAATGCACACACACACACACACACACACACACATATGTATATATATATATATATATATATATATATATATATATATATATATATATATATATATATATATATATATATATATATATATATATATATATATATTCATATCTTATTAAGACCTTCTCTGAAGGGGCCATTTCAAGGTCAAAACCACCAGTTCATAGAGCCATGTGTATTTATTCATAAATATTTATACATGGTTAATGTTTCGTGTTAGTAAAATAGGAACAGCAGATATATTCTATTTGTTCATAACTACTATGCCCTCTACACAATGTGCTACAATTCATTGTAGTAGTTTTACTTTATATCACTCTACATCCATAAAAACGCAAATCAGCTGTAAAATGCTCTTGTTAATAATATAATGTTGAAATTGGATTGTCATAGCCTGCAGAGATTGGAAAAGTCATTTGTACCACGGAGCACTAACTCTATGGAAAATGCTTGGTACCCGGTTAAGCTTAATGCAAATTAAGGTAGTTCCTTACAGGTATGGTATGCCTATTAAGGTTACTTCTCTGATAACACCGATGGGCTGATTCCACTGTATTTATATATTGTGTAGTTTCAAGAAAGTCAAGCTGTGCAAAATCAATTGGTCCTCATAAGGTGTATAGAATAATCTGCCTTTCTTGCCAGATGTGCAAAAGCAAAATACAATGGCATCTCTATTTTGTTAGATAAACGTTCTAATACTGTATAATCATTTACATTCCCGAGCATAAAACGTCCCGTATTAGTCTCAATAGAGATTTTTGCAAGTTTTATTTTTCCGAATTGCCAAGACAAAAAGTATTAATCGCAGGAGACCACCCATATTATTTTCATATTTTAACTAAAGTACTATGCACACGAGGCTTTAATTTTTTGAATTTATCAGATTTAACTTTCAAAAATAGTGCATCTGTCCGATATTTAGGAAAAATTGCAATGTGAATTACATTTTTAATCCTCCTTGACTTCCATCGTAAGGAGCAGTAATGTGTGTATTAACTAATTAATACAGAAACTTTAAAAAAGGCCATTAAAAATCAGCTGAACTGCCACCTGTTAAACGCTTATTGCCCGTCCACAAGGTACAGTACTTCTGGTCCAGTATAATCATATATAGCTTCATGGACAACTTAGAACAAACAGATGAAACGGATTGCTGATTGGGGAAGGCCACTTATCATTAATGATTTGTGATATGCTTTAAATGTGGAAAAATAGACCTCATAGTCTTGTAACTTCATTTTTTTTTAATCTTATATATTTATTTGTTTGTTTTTGTTTATTTATTTATTTATTTATTTATTTATTTATTTATTTATTTATTTATTTATTTATTTATTTATTTATTTATTTATTTATTTATTTATTTATCTATTTATCTATTTTTTTTTTTATTTTTTTTTATTTCTTTGGCCTTTGTGTGGTAGCAACAGCAAGTAGACGCTGGGATATTATGCAAATATACTAAAACGACTTTGTGTGTCAGATTCGACAAAAATAAGCAAACTATGTGAAGAATTATGTCATTTTAATTTTGAATGATTCTGCCAGTGTGGACATGAATCAACTCCTTCCTTTACTTACACATTGTCAATTTTGCATGTATATACCTTCCTATTAGACTAAAAGGGGTCCTATTTATAACATTTTTTTCTCCATTTTTGTCCCAAAAAATTATGGAGTGATCATTTGGAGAAGCCCAGTTGTTAACATAGTTACGTGTGGGTAGGGACATACTTTCAGTGGCTTCCCACTGGGTAACATGAACAAATTGACCCTTACATTTGGTGGTGAAGTTAAGGTTGGTCAGCCATGTACTGATGTTTTGAAACAACATGTCACTCCTTATGGTAGGCCTGTGTTGTTTGATTTTGCCGATAGACATCCAGTCGTAGTTTCTGGTGTTATGGAAGATATTGTGTCATTTGCGATGATAGACCTATTCAGGCCAATTTGGTTGACAAACACAAGAGCCATAGTGTAGCGGACAAAAGTTCAGTCATTTCTGGCAAGAAGTCCAATTCAGATTGTGTGGCTAGAGATAAGGTAGTCATGTTTTTTAAGACAATCCTGATATTATGGTTGATCATGATCATATGTGTCAACTAGATTTATGGTGTGACTGTGAAATCTCACATTGTGAAGGACTTGGTAGTTTTACGGATGCTGCTGTTGCCATTGTTTGGTCTCATAATCCCTTGGCACCGATTTATGATTTCCATTCTAAGGTTTTGCTTGCATCATCAGAGACTCTTCATGACAGGGTTCCTTCATGTTTGGCAGTTTTTTCAGACAGTTTATCTGACACATATAATTTGGATCTTGAGTATTTGAAGATTCAAAGGATAGTCATTGCTTTTGGTTTACATAACTTTGCAGGTTGCAAGCATCATGTTCCTCCTAGGTTAAATATTTATGCATGGAGGCAGAAGCTAAGTTCTGTTATATATTCAGATTCTGTATGTTTGTAATTTTTTTATTACGGGTTTCATACAGGGTATAACAATGGGTTTTTCCCTTTTTCTAGTTCTAGTTTCCCCAATAATTTTCACGGTTTTCATGAACCTGTTGACTCTTTGATTGCCTTGGAATTGGAGCTAGGGCTGACTTTGGGTCCCTTTGAAACGAATCCTTTCTTTTCTTCGCTGATTATATCACCACAAAATACTGCTCCTGAAGGCTTAGATGGCAATAGAAGTGTCATTGTTGATTTTTCTTGGCCTATTGGTAGTTCAATGAACAACGTCATTGATAAGATCATAATTTAGGTCAGCATATACAGTTATTACACCCTTCTGTTGATCAGCTTGTAGATATCATTGTTTCATAAGGTCCTGGTTGTCTACTTTTTCAACGTGTTTTTAGGAGGGCCTCCAGACAGTTTCCAGTTTGTCCTGCAGATTTAGGGTTTCTTGGATATTCACGAAGAAATAGGATTTGTGTGGATAAAGTTCTCCCGCTTGCACTGCGTTCAGCAGTTTTTTTTTTTGTCAATGTGTTACAAATGCAATTGCATATCTATTTAGTTGTGAGGGTTTTCACATTGTAAATTATTTAGATGATTTTTGGGGTGCTGATACTCCTTTGAGGGATGTGCAGGCCTTTGTTCATCAGAGGTATCTCCTGAAAGATGTAGGAGGAGAAAAATCTAAGTCCAGGGCAATTGGTCCTTCAACCGAGATGGATTTTCTTGGAATTCAATTTAAATCTGAGTCTATGACTATTGGGATTCCCAGTGCTCTTTTTTATGTTTCTACGATGTCTTAAAAAAATCATGCATTCAACTAAAGAATAAATATGAGATAAGCGCCACAAAAACACACAGGCATGTTGACATCCGAACGACCATGTGTCATTCCTTTGGTTTTCAGCCACCAAGCGTAACAATGCCACCTGTTAATCATACTGAACAGTCTGTCACAGGGCTACAGGTACCAACAGCCCATGGCAGAAGGAGAGTGGTATCATGACGACACCACAAAATCAGGCGGCATGCCCAAAGTATGTTTGTAGGCAAGGACAAGATACACGCATGCTCACATATCATAGCCTGAGTGGTTTATACTATAGTAATCTTGTTTAATTTGCGTTCTGATGAAGGGTGACTTTTAAAATGCGGGAATCGTCAGATAATGTTGATTTAAAGGCCAAGCTGCGATGGATTACACCAGTGGTCCTGCCCACCAAAGAAATGCGAAGAAAAAAATGTCACCTTAATCATCAATATCCATGTACATAATATTTTATCGAAACCCATGGATGAGAAAATAAATGTACAAATAAACACATCGAAAAAGCATTAATGTGAACAGAAGAGAAAAAAACACAAAATGGCGGTGCGAAACCCAGGTGAGAAAGAGAAATGAGACTCATTGAAAAAAAATACTAAACGATAATGACAAGCTCACTAAGTAAAGTGTGCAGGCAAGTCTAAGAAGCTAACTACATAAAGTATACAGAGAGGAGTATTTACAATAAAACACTCTCTCTAAAAACGGAATGCAGAGGTAGGGGGTAAAAGACCAAACCCGCTATTCGCCCACTGACCATGAGCGGCCGCAGGCTGCCTCACGGAAGCAAGGCAACACAGTTTTTGTTGCCGGGCTTGAGGCCGCCTCCAGGACGTCTCGCTTTGAAACCACATTGTCACTGTCGCCGTTTGACAGATCGCTGAATAATGTTTTCCGCACTTTAAAAGCTCGTTTTCTTCATGTGATTAGCCAATAATTAATTAAAAACCTCACCAAATGTCAAGGGACGATGTTTAATACGTTTGTATAAATATCAGCTCAACTTGAGCAAACGGTATTCTTTCAGAGGCAAATGATTAACATCAAAGGGATTTGAAGCTTGTTTTGTCAGAAAGGTTGGAATGACAAAAACCCCACCTAAGAATGGTTATTCCAGCAAAACGACTGGGCGAAATCTAATCCGATTAGCGGCTCTTGATTGTGCAATGTCTGAATTGCAAAAGCCATTAAGCGATTTTCAAAATTTTGCTTCGTTTTTTTTCTATGAAATGAAATAAAATGAGTATCCTCGAAATCAAAGGGAAAATTGAAACGTCAAACTTTGAGGATGGATAACAGAAAAACCATACCAAACATAAAACATTGCAGGATACTTCTTTTTTTCTTCTTTTCTTGCCAATATTTCAGGATATAAATGCAAGTGTAATTGTGATTTTATCACAAATAATTAGTGACATATATCGACATTCATGGGGTGGATCCTTTGCGGTCAACTTTCAATTATTTATTCAACAAATAACATCACAGACACCCAAATATGGGGCATATAAATTCTTTGGAGTGTGCCGATAACACACAATTATGAATTGTTATCCTAACGTATATACATTCTGAACTGGGCTTGATTAAAGTGGGATTTATTTTGTGTGTCTTACCCGTCCTTAAATTTGATGGGAAAAGACAGTTGAAGAGAAGGGACGTTTGTTTCACTGATTTTTTGGTCTTTAGTTACTTTGTCTAGGTTAAAGGCCAATCAATTTGGCCAGCGTGTTTATCACTTACCTTTGATGACGATACCTATTTTTCCCCTTTCCGCTTAGCACAATTTAGTGAAGTTGGTTCCAGCTTATTGAAAATCTCCAGCATTTACTTATTGTACTAAGCCTGTCCCTTCTTGTGTTACTACTTAGAGGTTTGTGCGCATATTAAAGTCTTTGTTATCAAAGGCAGGGTATGTTGTGGACAGTTGTTTGGGACATAGTGTCCGTCTGGGTGGAGCTACGTTTGCTTTTAAAATTGGTGTTTTGGGTGAGCTTTTGCAGTAGCATGGTGGTTGGAGATATGCTTTACCCTGTGTTTTCTTTGACATCTAAGTTGCGGGTGCGCAGTCGTTTTTTAATTCTAAGTAATAAATGAGTGATGTTCAATGATTTTTTCTGTGTCTTAAAATGATGTGCCTTGTTCAGAAGTTATTTCTGAATTTAATAATATTATTTTGGGAACGGATCCAATGAACGCTTGGGATCCACGGAAATATCCTCCCACCACGTACTGTTATATGGTGGACAGATAAATGCCCATACTCTGCAGGGGGATTACTAATATGGTCTGGAGTTGGAGACTATTACATTCTAAAATGCAGTCTCCTGTGGGTATATCTGACAAACCTCTTTGGCAATGGCAATTTAAATAGACTGTGCCACGAGAAACAAAGTAAGGCATCCATCCATTTTTCTACACTCGCTGCTTTTTCGCGCAACAACTCTATACCTTGTCGCAAGACACAATTCAGCTCACCTGTTTCCATAGGTGTTTTATGTGTATACCCTCAAATGAAAATGTTTGCGTCATAGTGGCTCATCGTGCCATCAGCATTGTTACTTTAAGAAAACATAAACATGAAAAAAAAAGTATTGAAATAATGCACTGTATGTATGACAATCATTGCGCATTAATACGTGTCCACCAGTAACCTGACTGCAACCCTCATGCACGCAATATAATACATACGGTAAAAATAAATATTGTATTTGACACTTTGCACTTATAAATACATAAGTGAAGATGTGGCACTAAATGTGCTTACTCAAGCCAAGCATGCTGCAAGTGGCAAACAAACAACAACAAAAAAAAGGCAGAAAGAGGAGTGCATCTTGGCAAGTGATGAATATTCCCTTAGGACTTTTTTACTCTGTTCAATTGTATTTTGTGTGGACATGGTTTGATAGATTCCTTCACAATACTAACAAATACTAAAGGGAATATAATTTTCTATTAAACAATACGTGAGCTTAAAGCTTTTAAGACTACATTCTCTGTGGATGTCTTTCTTAATTGTTTGTATTCCACACATGTAACATTATGATTTTTTTCAAGATATCTATGTAGAGGGTCGTAAATGCCAAAGAATATTCCATTATAGAATGGAAGACTGGGTATGCTAATACTAATGATGATGATGATGATGATGATGATGATGATGACGACAACGACGACGACGACGACGATGATGATGATGATGATGATGATGATGATGATGATAATCATGATCATGATGATGATCATGATGATGATAACAATAATAACAATAATAATAATTGTTATGATGATATATAAATAAACAAACAAGCAAACAAACAAACAAAAGATTGAATAAATAAACAAATAAATAAATAAATAAATAAATAGATAAAAATGAATGAATAAATAAATAAATAAATAAATAGATAGATAGATAGATAGATAGATAAATAAATAAATAAATAAATAAATAGATAGATAAATAAATAAATAAATAAATAAATAAATAAATAAATAAATAAATAAATAAATAAATAAATAAATAAATAAATAAATAAATAAATAAATAAAAAATATATAAATAAACAGCATACCTTTGTGGTCTCAAGCTGTTGAAAAATAGTATGTTTATCAAGGTATAAAACAGAGATGTACTACATTGTGTTACAAATGAAAATAGAATAATGAACGTTAGACAACAATGAGTCTTGATATATGATCCACAAAGGAAACCTGAGCGAAATAACATGCAGGAGCTCCGAACTTCATATACACTAGTTTAATTATTGTGCATGTTCAGCTTAGCTGACTGGTCAGTCACCAGAGCTTAAAGAATGATCAGTCGTGCGCTGTCCATTGTTCAATCGTTATCCAATACAAAACACGTGTTCAACTTCTTCCGCCAAATTCTTGGGAAAGTCTCAACAAACTTTTGCAAAGAGTCATGCTCCAGTGATTTTTTTTTAAAGATTGTGTGTGTGCGTGTGTGTGTGTGTGTGTTTGTGTGTGTGTGTGTGTGTGTGTGTGTGTGTGTGTGTGTGTGTGTGTGTGTGTGTGTGCATTTTGTGCCAAGATCTTAAAAACAACCAACCCAGGAAATGATTGGCCAAGTGCTTTGAAATTAGAGGTACCCAAAGAGAAAGGTTTGTTCAAGAGGTGGCGTTCCATTATTTTGCACGAATATTTGCATATTAAAGCTATTTTCGACCTATCCCAGAACCACTACCCATATTTCGCTGAAACATGGATGGAATCTACCTTTCGGATGGGCAAAATCAATTGATGAGGGAGTATTGGACAATATTCATAATGCAGGTAAACATTGGCGGATGGTTTAACTAGGCAAAGCTGTCCAGCTAGAAAGGGTACATTTTGGTTCAGGGGTAAGTCAAATTGTTCTTATCTGAACCTGTACTATGACAATTTGGTAATTATGGTTTGTTTGACCGGTATTCTTCTTTGATATGAAGCTCTGCATTTACAAGTAAAACTTCACATATTTAGCTAATTCATCAATTGCCACGTTCATATTTATTCATTATTATGTGGGCTGTCTTTGGTGAATATTTAGCTTAGGCAAGGAGCCGCTACTCAGAGAGACATGTACGGGTAAAAGGCTCCGAAACATGTTGAGTAGTTACCCGCTGAAGACCCTTTAATTTATGTGGGCTGATACAGCCTATGTCAAAATTTTACAGAGGAACGTGTGCAATATAGACAATAGTTTTTCCATATATATGCAGGTGAGACAGGGACAGGTTAGCTTATGGAGAGTGAAGAGTTCGAACTGCGGAATAGGATATTGACTACTAGGAAGTGGTTCTGGGCAAAAAGACACAAATACAATAATGCTTCACCCTGAATTTTAACTATGTTTTTAGGTCGGATACTTGTTTATAGGGAAGGACAGTTTCTTAAGTTTACAGAAACCTCCACTACACGGCGCGAGTCACTTGTTTCATCCGGGTACTCGCCTGCGGGTGAACATTGGTCTTGGCGGATTTGCAAACACTGTGGTAACATTGTACGCATCGGCAATTAAAGTGCCAAAAATGTTCCTTTTCAGGTAATATCTGTTAATAATTTTACACACACGAAAGATAAGATTGTATTATGGCAGGGCATGAATGCATTCCCTTACCGAAATTAATAGCGGGTTTTTGGTGGGAATAGGGTGGAAATATGATGGCACGTGAAACAGTGGTCATATGGCGGGAATATTTGTATTCCCGCCATGTTTCCAGAAAGAACTTTGAAAAAGGTTATGGAGTTTTGATCTGCAAATCAGACAACTTTTCCGCCAAAATCCCACCATTGTGGTGATGGCGGTCTTGTGTCGGCCAACAAGAATTGCAGATTAATGGCGGGAAGATAGCGTGCTTATGCCACCCATAGGGGATTTGCGGGACAATGATGGCTGTATCCACCATTTTTCCAATGTTGGGAATATAGTGGGTTTATGGTACCTGGTCTAATTAAATTCCCACCATAAGGCCACCCTTTTCCCGTTAGTGGAAACATGGATTTGTAGTGGAAGGATGATGGCTGTACGTCCACCATAGATCCACTAGCGGGAATATTGTGGATATGTGGTGGCCCAAATCCCCACCATTATTCCGCCCTTCTCCAATTTGTGGTGGAAGGATGATGGCTGTATGTCCGCCATAGTTCCACTAGTGGGAATATAGTGGGTATACGGCTTTACGACCACCATAGATGCATCAGCGGGAATATAGTGGCCACAATTTCCACCCTTTTCCTGCTAGTGGAAACCTTACGGGTTTGTGGTGGAAAGATGATGGCTGTGCTTCCGCCATAGATCCACTAACGGGAATCTAGTGGATATATGGATGTACGTCCACAGTAGATGCATTAGCAGAAATATAGTGGGCATGTGATGGCCAAAATTTCCACCATATGCCCACCCTTTCCCCGTTAGTGGAAACACGATGGGTTTCTGTTGGAAGGATGAAATCTGTGCATCTGCCATAGGTCCACTAACAGGAATATGATGTCCACAATTATGGCGGGAATTATGGTGGCTCTGTGTCTGCGGCATATATACATATATATATCCATCGAGTTTCACACCACCTGCAAAAACTATAAGAAAAAAAATTGAATTTGCATGTGTGTTATTTATAACTATGATCGACTAATCTTCATGTTGAATATCCAAAAGAAAATTCAGTATTGTCTCACAAGTTTGACAACTGGCACAATAAACAGTCCTCCAAGAATTATCCATTTTACTATTTCTCATAAATCATTGCCCTCAAAGCTCCTTAAAGTATTCAAGGATATTTCCACACTTTTTCCCCCAGCAAGAACAAGTGTATCAATATACTGTAATCCAAGAAAAAACAGGCATGAAACTCAACGAGTGGCTGAGAAAAGCAGAGGACCAAGAAGAATGGAGAGAGCTGGTTGCTAATTCAGCAGTGACGCCCTTAAAGTCAAGCTTACTATGCCGCAGATGAGATGAGATACTGTAAATTCAACCTTATTTCACTATTGGCATTGGCAAAAAACTGTGAAAGTAATAATTTAGTGAAATATTATTTGACCATGGGTTAAACCAAAGGATTGTTCAAAATAGTATTAATTTAAAACTCAATCAAATGTCTGAAATGCAAAAAACAAGGAAAATCATGTGAAATAGGTACATATACAGTACATATACATTGTAATAATATACACACACAGGGCCATATGTGTGTACATTTCCAGAATAACACAATACTTTTGCTAGCTGGATCAAGCATGTAATTTATTCAGACTTCTATATCAAAAGATCTTGCTGGAATGTCATTGAGAGGTCGATATATCATCAGATGCTGTTTCCCTTTAATGCCTATGTAATTACTTTAATTAAGATCATTGTATTATATACCAAGTCCACAGTAAGTTACTTGAGCCTTTGAGTCTTATATACTCATAAATATTTTTATGAGTTGGGTTGTACCAGGCAATGTGTGGGCAATCAAAAGTCCAGCACAAAACAATCAGAGCTAGGCTTCATTTCTGCTATCGCTTGAAGTTTGCTTCAGCCATCAGTCTTAAAAAAAAAAAAAAAGTCCAGGAGTTTCAGCTCGAGATAAGATGTGACGGCTTGTCTTTATCTGTTAATTGATGACCTGTGTGAAGTCTTTCAGGCATATCTTCAGTTTTGTAGTTGCCATAACTGAAATAACAAAATTTATGTTTCAGGCTACAGAACATCCAATATTTGAAAATGTTTACCTAGACATTACTTCATTGGACCCATTTTTCAATTAAAATGATCTTATCATCAAGGATATATATTGAAAAACATCTTTGTGAGAACTACTTACATGTACTTTCCTTAAGTAACACAGGATACAAATGTTCAACCCTTGGTCTTAATCTTATCTTCATGACATTATTATTCCAATAAAGTGCTTCAGTTTACCTCAATTTATGTCTACAATATCAGGAGAAATGACATTGCTAAAGGGAGGGACAAAAAAAGGTAAAAACTTCATGTCTCCCACTGACAAGAAGACTTATCATGGAATTTCACTTCAAATTTCATGTTTGCAAACCAATCATCCATTTTGCTAAGTTTCATTAATTTTCTAATTAAACACCCAGCAAATAATTATTTTCAGTATCAGGTACATGTATTTTATGTTTTTCAAGTAAAATTTGATGACATATTGCCACAAAATTGTACATGTACATATAACTGAAATTTTGCCAGAAAGGAATTATGTTCATATCTCACCTTCAGGTGTTTCACACACAGCCTATTGTCTCAATCCCATTTTTTTTAAAATCCTTTGCTGTCGCCTTTAATGCCATACTTGTGTGGCTGGAGCAGTCCTCCAAGTAACTTTACCACAATGACCGATGGTCTGGAATTTCTCAGTCTCCTCAATGTTTTCAGCAGCACTCTTATGGCATGACGATAGCAAGCAGCTTTAGTTCAGCTGGAATGGGCTGCCCTTGATTTACATGTAGGACAACCTGCAGATCCAGACAAAATACACAGCTAACTACATATGGCAATATGTACTATGTATGTATGCCACTGAAAATTTTTCAACCATTACTAATTAAAACTTGCAGTGCACTATTCAATACCAACATAAACTGCAAAGACTGTTTTGTGATCATGTCTGGACCATTTGGGCCCACATAATCTCAAAGTTAACTGGTCCTCCTAAAAAATTATGAGAACCAGTTAACTTTGTGATTATGTAGGCTCAAATGGCAGACAAATTATTTAACTGATTAACAAAGCTTACATTAACTGAACCATTAAAATGAAGTTTGGGGGAAGCAAAACATGAAAATGTACTGGCCCAAATGCCATGTCAGAAAAAAATAAATGGTGGAGAAGACTACAAAATAAACAATTTATAAAAAAATGCTCTTAACAGCTCACCACAAAACAAATTGGCCATTAATTTGCATGAAGTTCTCATGAAAAATGAGAGGAACAGAAACAGGGATAAAAGTGACTTTGCTGAACAAAAAAAATGAAACCATAGCCCACCTCTTCATTATTTACGTGAATAAGGCTTTCTGGGCAAAAAGGATATTATTTTTTCTTTGTCTTGGAAAAAAAAATGAATTCCTTAAAAAAAAAAAAAAAAAAAAATTGAAAACAAGCTTTCATCCCTGCAGAAAGAAAAAAATTAAGGCAGAGGGAGAAGAGCAGAAATAGTGAAGAGACAGAGAGAGAGAGAGAGAGAGAAGAAAGAAGTAGAACTTTTTTAACTGGGCAAGTTCTCCACACACTAACTTATAACTGCAACTACAAGATCTCTTTTCAAAAAAATTGCATACCAGTCAGCTGGATTCCCTTTTTGATTTAAGGAAACTAATTTACATTTTTGGTCAATATTCTGACATATAATCTAATCAACATAATTTAAATGTAAATTTTATCAGATAAGGAGGGACCGTTTGATATGGGGGGGGGGTGAGTTTTTTGTTCGACCAGTCCCCAGATTTTTCGTATTCCATGCGGCCAGATTATATTTTCACAGGTCGGTCCATGCAATATTTTCCTCACTATATTTGTAATGATGAGATAGGAGCTGTACATGTATACTCATGAAGGGCTGTCCAACTGGAGCATTGTAGCAAAATAAATGTTTCTCATGCGAAGAAGTTGAAAAAATGCTCCAGGGCATCTAAATTTTACTACAGACATTTCCAGTTGGACAGTAGTGATACTTCAATTGAATTGTAGCCATATAGGGTCAGTAAATTTAAAAAAAAAAAACAAACAAACAAACAAAAAAATAATGTACAACTACAAGATGCACAAATAGAAGAATTAACATAGTTAACGCTGTGAAAAGTTTTGCCGTTTTTCTGTACTTCTATTAGTATTATCCCTCAGACGGCAATATGCAAACCCTTGCAGTTACCCACCTCATCTGGGACTTGGTCAGCCACCTTGGCTGGCCACTTGACAGCCGGTTCCAAGTTTCAACAAAACATGATCATTTGTATTCACAGGCTTCACTGTGGATACTGCTTGCGTGATGATGGACTATCACCATCATAAAATACTACAACCCATTCTGCATTCATCTTGTGATCTTCTCTTCTATATTTTAACAGTTCAATAGAATCCATACCCAATTAATCGATGAAAACTCCCGTCTGCAGGTCAGCTGTCATTCAGTCGTTCACAGACAGCAGTTAAAAATGGCGCCAAACGGAAGTAGCAGAAGTCTTGCACCAATTCGCTACCGAGCAGTCTTACTTGCACTTAAAAATCTTCACATTATCAATTAAAAAATCAAATATGTTTTTATAATTATCCTGCATGTTTATGATAACATTTTAAGAAGATGAAATAACAATTTTCAGTAAATAGATAAATATAAACACACGAGTCAGTGCGCTATGACATGCGCCTTGCGGAATACGGGATCACGTGATACATCATCAAAACTTGCATGGTTCACACAGTTTTCTGTTGATCAGTTGTTAATACCTGAGTGCTCTGGATCCATTGCTCATCCTTGCTGTTGTTTTAATGGAAGGCATATGTTTACAGAATAGACTAGAATTCGCCAGGTTAGTTGAACGTATACTCTGTTGTTTTACAGTATGTTGCACAGTGTGTATACGCTAGTGGGCGATAAATGGTTGTTTTAGGAAACCCGTAAGAACAGCTGATCGATAAACAACTCTGAACAATGCAAGTTTTCGATGTGGGGAGTAACTATAGATATACAACAACAAACCTGTACTTTGCTGGTGAAATAAAAGCTGGACTTTCATGGTTGGATTTGAGTACCAAGTTTCTGAAGGAACGGTTCAGTAACTTAGCCTCATATTTAAACATAGAACTACTATTTGAAGCCGTGTGTGCAGTGTAGGTACCTCCACACGTGCAAGTGGCAAGACAGAAACTGTGACCCGTTGAGTGTGCCTCAGGTCAGACCCCAGTGCAAACTAGGTCATGTACACAGAGCGTTACATAAGCAGTCTGCATGAGCAGCGTCACTTGCAGCTGCTTGAGTTGTTGATTCAGTCGATGTGTGTCTCTGCCCCCCCACTTCCCCTTCAAAATGCCATAACAAAAATTTTCTTTATCACATTCTTCTTTGTGTAATTTCTTCAAGCTTTGGTGGAGGTTGAAACTTCCTCTCCAAGCTTTCAGAACTCTGTTACTTAAAATTTGAAACAGGGGAGGGTAGTACATAAATAAACAAAATGTCAAAAGTGTAAGTTTGTGTGTGTGTTTTTAAAGGCAAAAATAAGTATATTTGAAATCATGCACTATTATAGTTACAATGCAATTTGTTCATTTATGTATTTTATACATATATTATATGTAATTATTAATAGATTTATTATTTGGTAACTTTTAAGTTTAATTTATTTGTTAATTGTGCAAATAAATGACTGAAAATTAACATCTTTGTATAAAAAAAAAATGTGAGAATGATAACTCATGTGCTTCCAGTTTAGATTTTGATTACTAGCTCAGCTGATTTATCAGTCAGCCTAGTTTATTGAGGATGGTCAGTCATCCGTCGTCTGTCCGTCCACAATTCACATTTTCCACTTCTCCAAAACCGTCAGCCAGATTGACTTCAAACTTGGCAGGGATGTACCTTTGGTGGGTCTCTAGAAAGATTGTTCAAGTGGTCATGTTACAGTGATTTTTTAATTTTTTATGATTTTTTTTCGGTTCTTTTGGGGACAAATCCTAAAAAAATCTCTGAAACCGCTCACCCAATTACTTTGATATCACACAGGTACACTCCTAGGGACTCTTTACTTCTTAATTTGTTTACCAGGTGGTGCCTCTTTTTCTTTTTTTTTTTTTGGTGCTAATTTTTTAGCTCAGCTGACTTGTCAGTCTAGCTGAGCTTATCTTATGGTCCTCCGTCCGTCGTCCGTCTTCCGTCCACAATTCACATTTTCGACTTCTTCTCCGAAACCGTCTGCCAGATCCACTTCAAACTTGGTGGGGATGTGCCTTGGGTAGGTTTCTACCAGGTTTGTTCAAATGGTCATGCTCCAGTGATTTTTGGATTTTTAATGATTTTTTTTGTTCATTTTTGGGCAAATCTTAAAAAATCTTCTCTCAAACCGCTCACCCAATTACTTTGATATCACACAGAAATACTCCCTGGGACACCTAGTTCTTAATTTGTTCAACAGGTGGCACTGCAATTTTTTTCTAATTTTTTGTGAATTTTTGTGTGTTATAGCTATTTTTGACTTCTTCTCCAGAACCGTCACTCAGATTAAGCTGAAACGTGGTGGATATGTTCCTTGTAGAAGGGTCAAACAAAGTTGTTCACTATATGGGAATGCCGCGGATTCCTGATTTTTAACGATTTTTTTCAATTCGGGTACTTATCCGTCAATGCAGCTGTCCTATCGATTACTATGGAAGTCAATGAGCATTCTAATGCTAATTCACATTTTCGACTTCTTCTCCAAAACTGTCATCCAGATTAACTTCAAACTTGGTGGGGATGTACCTTGGGTGGTTGTCTACCAGGTTTGTTCCAATGGTCATTACATTACTGCTCCAAGACTTTGCTATATTTTTTTTTTGGGGGGGGGGGGGGGGGGGAGGGGGGTCACCAAGATTGTGCCACTGCCATATTTCTGTCTTTATGTGGACAAAAAAATAGCATGATTTTGGATTTTTGCCATTGTATATAATATTTTGACAATTACATTGCTAAATCTTAATTCATAAAACGGCTGTCATATTTCTGCCACTGTGTTTGAACAAACTTTCTTCACTCAAAAAAGCCGCCATATAACCGCCATGGTGTTTGACCAAAAACATGATACCAGTAAATTTCCACCATAGGACTAAGGAAATTTTCTGAGGTGCCACCAGTTTTAGGTTCACAAACCGCCATATTTCCGCCACTGCCTTTGACCAAAAATGCAATGCTGGTAAATTCCCGCTATAGGACTTGGGAATTTGGCATATAGAAGCAAACTTTTTTCTCAGTCGCAAAAAAAGCCACCATATTTCCACCATTGTGTTTGACCAAAAATGTTATGCCAGTAAAGATCCGCCTTTGGACTCTTGACATCTCTACATGTGCCACCATATTTCCGCCAATGTGTTTGACCAAAAATGTTGTGCCAGTAAATTTCCATCATAGAGTTAGACATTTTTACAACTGCCTGCAAATGTTCCTTATAGTTAAAGAACAAGCCGTCATACTCCCGGCATTTTGTGTGAGGAAAGAAGCAGATGCCGTCAAGTTCCCACCTTGGAACTTTGGTTATTGTACAACAATCCGCCCTGTTCCCGGATTGATCCATGAAATTCCCATCATGGCCGCCCAAATCCCGCCCTTTTTTGCCCACCGTTGCCACATGGCCACCATATTCCCACCATGGTGTAAGAAACGTCCGTCAATTTTACGCCATTGTCCACCCAATTTCCGCCCTAAATACGCCATTTTCCCGGATTGTCCACCACGAATCCGCCATTCCATCATATTTCCACCATATTCCCGTTAAAAAAACGCCTTCAATTTCGGTAAGGGTTTGTTCGTATGTTGTGTTAAAAAAGTGAAAAATCCATTTGAACTGTGGTGGCCGGGAACCGCATTCTGCTTGTTACATTCCTGCGTACCGCCACTCGACTATGTGAATGGTCGAAAGAGATGCAATAATAAACAATATTCTACGGCAGTTATTAAGATAATGCAATGATCACATATAACAAATTATTGACATAGCACATAATATGGACTTAACAGCATGAGGATTTCGCAAGACTTCTGTTGCAAGCATTTGATGTGACCCAGTTCATCGCTGGCGATAATGGAGGATCGAGAAGGATAAAACAACATTGGTCATCGCGTTTTAAGAAGTCGATTGTATTTTATTTGTCGGGTGTGTTGTTATTGTGTCAAAAATAAAGACAAGTGGACCTTCATTTGTTGGAGAGGAGAGCCTGTATTTTTAGTGATGTTAATGAATTGTGATTTTTTTTTATGAAACACCGATAGGAAGATAATATAAAGTTTCCTTGGGTGTTATGTTGTACCTTGTTTGACCTTGCAAAATCAAACTGGTATTTTGGCTTATGTCATGGTGACGGTGTGTACTGGGCCTATAGTTTTAATTAAATACTAATAAAAAATTACCCAACATCAATGTGGTATTGTCCATTTTGACCATGGATGACCTTAAAAAGTCAAAACAAACATATCGGTACATATCTTCTCTGTATTGGATCGTGACACTTTTCATCTCGAAAATTATGACTCCAACAGCGACTGAAGACTAATACTGCTAACATCAATAATAGTCTCACATAAAAGTGAACTTGATGGTACTTGGAAGATCACAGAGCCACTGAAGTCTGTGTAGTCAAGGTCAACTGAGCACAGAATTATGCTTGTCCTCTAGAATTATTTGTTAAAAATAATTATTTTACCTCTGACACATCACAAAAATTTAAACTAAATAGCTAAGGATGAGGAAGAAGCAGATGAAGAAGACATGACACAACAGGCATAAGCATACGAATAAAATAGGCAAATGTAATATATATATATATATATATATATATATATATATACGAAAAAAGGCCATGGTATATAAGATAAAACATAAACAACGCACTTAAGAGATAGACATAAATTAAGTCTTTATGCTTAAGCTATCGTGACACAAAAGTAGCAGTCCCAACATACATACCAAGATAACAAAAGGATCAAGGGACTTGTGAATTGGTGATGTCTGACTTTCGATTAATGGGGGGGGGGGGGGGGGTCTGAGAAATGATATGGTGTGCCCCTCCCCCCTAAAAAAATAATAATGATAAAATATAAATTATAAGTTGAAATAAGGATTTGGTTGCTTTAAATGTGCTGACTTGACAAGAGTAGGCTATTCCCGTGATCGTGGTCATTGGGACAAAATGGCTGTGGCTAACATTACAAAATGCAACCCATCTTCCAGCCAGGGTGTGGAATCAGACTACATTAGTGAACACGATAAAGCAAAAATTCATTAGCTATATCAAATATAATGGTGATGCCATCCTGAATTTGTCACGCATTTATTATGATGAGGATATGCAAGTGTTACTGGAGCGGAATATTAAGGGCAGAAGAACACACACTAAAAACACATCAACACAAAACTATTTCAGTGCAGGCACAACATAACAGCTCGGGATATGGGCCTGCACATTGGCCCGTATAATTATGGTTGTTTACCACTTCATTTCTGTATGATATTTTCTTTTTATTCAACTTTCGAAAACATTTTTTTTTTCACTTCACTTTTTTATTTTTTGCTACACTTTATATTTTATAACAAAATATTTGTTTTACTTACATTTGTAAGGAATCCCGGTCATTCCATGATTCTCTATTTGTAAGCCTACCCTAAATTCTACCCAACAAGTGCCCGTATAAGACAATTTGAAATTCGCCATGCTTAGATATGTGACACACTGGATTATAATGGTCATGCAGGGGGACAGCGGGAATGGTCATGAACTGATGACACTCTGATCACCAATTAAATGCTTCCTTTTTATTCCAGATGTGAATTGCACAGGGTTATATCTAATTCTGACAGTTGTTTAATGATGCAATATTTCACCAGGAAGTATGAATGGTCCCATGAAGACACGAAGATATAATGCGATCATCACAAATTGCAATCGGATGAAAAATTGTACTCTTTGCCAAGTCTCTACGCCCAGTGCTTGTGCATGCGACAAAAATGCTGACCAGCTCTGCGCCAATCATGGCTGTGCAGGTCCATCGGCTCATTTGATTGATAATAACCCTACGACCAAGAAAAAGCAGGATATAAATAAGTGCAGGAGACCATAGTACCCTTTATTTCTACTGGGATACTTTGTATTGGAAGCAATCCTCCTTTAAATTATTTCTAGCTAGTTATACCATATAATAATATGAGGCACATTTTATCACATAATTGCAGCGTTTTATCACACAGATCAATTTGGCAAAACAAAGTGAGTCTTATCATCCCTTCGTTCCTGCCATTCCCATTGTCTGCTGGAACAGACTAAGTACCGCAATCTAGCCTCTCAATGACCGTTGAACCTGGCTGTATACAGAGAGTGGCATGTTTATCAGGCAACCACTTTAATGACGAGGACGTGCATATGGGATATTTGGAATACGTGCATCGTAAAATGTGGCACACGTATTAGCTTTTTGAGTAATTTGTTTTTAGGACAATACTATGCAAAATCACAGCCATGAAGATTTTTTTTTTGGCTATGATGCAAAGGGTGCACCGTATCAATTTGCTTGAACCAAAGTCTGGTTGATCATCCCTTTTTGTCTGAAGAGTCAAGTCCACAGCACACGAATCCTTGCGGGGCAGAGTTGTAGGTTATCTCTCTCCTTCGGAAAATAGAAGAGAATGCTTACTGTTGAACTTTTGCAGCTGCTGTGTCCATCAGCAACACAGATCCCCATCTTGTATGGAGACAGGGATGAAAATACTCATCCGTTATCTGGTTAGCGACAAACAGCTGTACTTTGACAGCTAGCACTTTGTGTACTGGCCACGCTTGCTCTTTGGTCAGTTGCAAATGTGCTATTTGTCACGTAATGTCCCTGCTGAAGGACCGAAAAGTCTTGATTAACATTTTTTAATTTAAACAACGAATACAAGTAATATCTTTATAAGGCAAGCGAAAAAAATGATATGAACGAAAAACCACATTTGCTTTCCGTTTATGCCAAGAAACTTGGTTTTAGTAATAGGGAACTTGAGAATAAAATGCCTTCGCTACACAACGGGTTAGGCAATGGTCCGCCACCCTTTGCAATCTTTTTGATAGTGCAAAAACTATTGTAATGGACCAACTGGTCCATGATGGTGGTTGTCATGAGTATCAAATTGAACCTCTTGAAGGATGTCATAATAATTTGCGTTATTCATGGCGAGTAAGTTTTGTAACCACCAAGACAGTGCCTCCGCAGAAGGTACATATAAAGTTTTATTAAAGAGCTGTGTTGAGACCTCTTAGTTTTTTTCTTAATGCAGCATATCTTTGAGACTTTGAATTTGATTTACACACGGGGAAGGCTGTCTGTCAGAGGTATTCATTCCATACATATAAAGACAACATTGTCTTGCTATGCTGGGTATACCCAGTTTTAACAAGTTGTTCATGTGAATAATATATGAAGTCAAAAGTTAAATTCCAAAATTTCTAACTGGCTTCCTTAGACTATCTGTTTAAGACCAAGTTTGTACATTTGGTCACTGTTGAATTCAGATATGCAAAGTCACATTTACTGAAGTTAAATCACTATATCTTGGTACCGTTATACCATACAGCAATAGAAATAAGAAATAGACTCCAAAATGAAATGACAAGTGGTTTTGGGTATAGATCGCCCATCTTAATTACGCTGTCAACAGCTAGGCAAGAGAGTGTCCTTACTAGTAAACTAGCTTGACAACAATTATTAATGCCGTCTGATAGAAACAATGCAAATATGCCCTGCATAAATGCACCAAGGCTTTCTCCTGTGCCTCTGCCTTCATTTTATGATTTGCAGGCCGGCAGTGAAGCAATGCACCACTCAACAAACACTAACACTAGAAAATCAGGACAACGCATTTTCAGAATACAACCTGACCATGTGTGTCTGGCTGGATGTTATAATTTTATTACTTCTATCTTCAGAGCTGAAAAGCAGCATAACAGGTGAGGAACATCATTTATTCAATGCGTGACAGAGGATTACAGAATCTCAAAGGGAAATTCCGAAAGTGTTTTTACCCTCAAACCACATAGCTGATTCATTAGTAAACCTGCCAATCAGACCACATGCTGGAATCAACTATTCCCAGGTTCCTCATTCAACCCACGTATCTTCCCTGCACGTCGCAGAACATTTGTTCCCATTATAGAGAGTAACAGTGACACTTCCCAGGATTGCAAAGTGTCAGTAATGGCCTGTTTGCATCGTATTTTGACGTTTTAATTCCATAAACTTGTTGTGAGATTTGCAGGTCAACAATTCTTGTCGATAAAAGTGTGTACATCGAGTGACAACTTTGACCCATTGTCACTGTTACTATAAACAAAGTATAGGTTACTGTGTCAGGGGCAAGTCGTGCAATAATGCTTTAACAACTTTGGCAAAAAGTACATTGAATATTCGAATTTTACATGTACTGTCCTTAATATGTTGCTCTACGATCAGACATTCATAATACTGTGTGATACTTGCACAAATGTACCTGTTCTATGTTTGATGCATTGATACGTAATTATACTAGTGGTTAGCGTGCTTGGCAGGAAGATCAAAAATTTGTGCTAGTTTCTTGCCTTTTTGTTCAAAATGTTGGCGCCCTTGAAGCGATGGGTACGGCAAAAGACTGGTAAATTCCCTCTACAGCATAGAAAAAATAAAATCCCCCTTCCCCCTCCCCCCCCCCTTTTTTTTCTTATTTTTAACTCATGCTCCTAGTTGATATGGACAATCACTCATGAGCTTCGCCTACTTGTCATTTTCCACATCAACAAGGACCACCTATGACAGAAAACACGATAACTCCCTCTTGGCCATGTCATATTCTTTTAGTACTTTTGCTGTCACTGATTCATACGGTATGTTTATTTTGATGTTATTTGCAGCCCACAGTCATAGGTGGTTCTGAAAAGCTCCCTTTATTTTTGATTGAAAGTATGTGTTTGATTAGCAACGATTGCGCACTCTGCATTTCTGCAATCAGGCTTCTACTCAGAATGTTAAGTATAGCTGGAGAATTGTTGTTCTGCTGATGAAATTGGTGACCCAGCATATTCTGGTGTCTTGGTCAATCTGTTGAAAATGCATGTGGACTTTACAAACTGTTGACTATTTCGTTGTGCTAGCGGCCGTTTTTAGCATTCTCATGATCCTCTTCCTGTCAAAGTCTGTCACCAGTGACCTGCCGGTGGGACATGTTGGCTTGGAAGTACATCACCATGCCCATTTTAAGGCCCCGGTGAACCTGATCCCATTTCCAAGAAAAAAACATTTGTATCACACTCGATCAAGCATCAACTAGTAATTCTTGACCACATTGCATAAAACTAAAGTGGTGCATCAAATTCCATATTTAATATCGTATTCACCACATTTTATTAAAGCAAAAGAATAACCATTTAGATTATAAAACCTTCTGCAACACCCCACAAAATTATTTCCAAAGATATTTGAAAAATCCCATTGGGCTTTATCATTGCACTCAAATTGTCTCGGACAAAATGGAGATCCATGCCCCCCTTAAAGCTGATAGTTCCCAATTAACTCTGTGCTTCACAGGACATATGTCAAAGGCAAAGACGGTAAAACCTGACCCTGATTTTGCTGTTTTTTAATACCCTTTACATTCAAAATATCTGGATAAATACTTTACTTTTATAAAAATTCAGTTTAAAAACGTCAATTTCACATAAAAGTACTCTTATTACTTAGAAGAACTGTATAATCATGATTTTATGGTACTTATTGTCAGAACATTCCTATTTTCTGACTTCGCTTCCACAAAACTGACTCTAATTTAAATCCTGTTTCCAAAATTATATAAGTTGACTCTGAAAATACCTACGTATGATCCTTACATTTAATTAAAAGGTCGCGAGCAACAGAACATTTATATACGAGAAAAAGAAAAATATAGGGTCAAAATGCGAAAAAACAGCTAATGTTCCAGTAGAAATTTTCATACACCCCACTGTGTTAAAATGAAAGCACTTTCAACCGGGCAGCTGTTGCATTGTTTACTGACAATATATTGCTCCATTGATGCAAAAGCGACAAATTGCACATAGGTATTAGATAAATTGGAATTATACTTTAACACAAAACCAACGGAATTCTTTACCAAAATAACGAGACTTACGATGTTTGTATGCAAATTTCAGACACCCTGTTTTTCTGCAAGGATACAAAGCAAGGGAAGGAATTCAAAGGGAACACATCACAAACAGTTTCCGGCAGAACGTGTCAGAGATGGGACACACAGTTACCACATGAACATAACAAAAATAACCCCTTAACATTTCCGGAGGAAGATATCAAAAGTGCCGAAAACTATTGCAGAAACCCGGATGGATCATCCGAGGGCCCTTGGTGTTATACAATGGATCATGAAGTGCGTTGGGAATACTGTAATGTTGAATCATGCTGTACGTGTATTTTTCATCCATGTTAAATTTTAACACAAATTCAACATCTATTTAAATGCTTTGTTGTTTTGGTTCACTGTAAAACTACAATGCCATTTCTGACTTGTGATACAATTTGCATGGCATTTCATACGAAGTGCATTGTATGCAATGTAAAAACCCACCATTTTCTTGATATCAAAGTTGCATGTGTCAATCGTCAAATACACTTTATATATATATATATATATATATATATATATATATATATATATATATATATATATATATATATATATATATATATATATATATATATATATATATATATATAATTATCTTGCTCTTACTGTCTGTGCATCACTCGTGCGGATTAATAACGCTATATTAGGTTAGGTATTGGTTTATTTAACCGAGAGGTGGGAGCTACTGTTGTTTGTTCTTATCCAATTAGACGGGTACCATAATGGCTCAGGTCATCCCAGTACCTGGGTGAAATCAAACTCAACAGGGTGATTTTACATCGGGGAATACAAATTTGACAGAGAAACATGTTTAAAGGTTAGCCATCGTGCGTTTTTGGTTAAAGTGTCTTCTCTGCGTAGATGTGGGTGAACCACCGCATACTACATGCAGGGAAATATCCGAACAAAGATGGACATCTCAAAGCTTGAAAAGCTACTCGACTAACGGTGTGCTGTTGTGATATCTCTTGAGGTATGTGAGAAGCAAAATATGGCATTGGCAAGCTGCGGGTGTGTGTGTGTGTGTGTGTGTGTGTGTATGTGTGTGTGTGTGTGTGTGTGTGTGTATGTGTGTTTGCGTCTATATGAGTGTGTGTGAAGGATTATAAAGGTCACCAGGCTGTTCCCCCTGACTGAGATACTCTGCAAACCTGAATCCTGGTGAGAACTTTGTCTTGAAAGAAATATATGCAACTCTCGGAACATACATATACACACACACTGAAGCCTGAGTTCCTCAAAATTACTATGTTCATATTTGTCTGACCCAACATGTCGTACAATAACACAACGGCATGAAAATATATGATAGATCTAGCCTAAAACGTCGCCTCTTAGATACTTGTTCACCGTTTATATATATATATATATATATATACATACATAATTTTCTGCCCCCTAAGATGACACAGTGTCACACGTAGGTATTTATACTATGAGTTTTTCGGTGTCACCACCCATCCTTAGGTTTGAACTTTATTAATAATCAATTATAATTATTACATTTATAGCCATTTACCGTAAAAAAAAAAGAATAACAGTACTTACAGATACCCAGGAAACTCTTAATTTTTTGAAGCAGGTGATGTTGTTGTTCTTTCAATTTCTTTTACAAATTTTTGTTTGAAAGTTATTTTTTACTTTCGCACTAAAACCAGCCTTTATATTGTCCTGTTTTTATTTACTAATAATTGTCCATTATTTGGGATGTATCCCAATGGTATGTCCGGAACTGTTTCTGGGCTTTTAGTAATATGGGCAGCAATCAGTTTAAAACGATACAAGGGAGTAGGGTCAGCACATTTTGTCCTAAAAGTCAAGTTGTGTTTCAAAAGACTAGTCTGTCAATGGATGGACCAGTGTACAGGTGTAAACGTAGAGGGAAACCTCACCCTTCCTGTAACTACTGCTGTTATACACCTGTGCTAAAGTAATTACAATGGGAATTCACACTTTCGACTTCTTTTCGAAATGTGTCATCAATTTACACTTCAAATTTCATGGGAATGTACCTTGGGTGTCTCGTGCTTTTGTTGAAAAGGTCACATTTCGTTGATTTTTGGATTTACTTAAAATGTGTTTTGTACATTTAAAAAAAAGTCTTCTTCAAATCCACTGCCGCAATTTTTGTGAACTTGGATAAGGATAATAATGCGAACCCATTCATCCCCTTTTTAAAATAGATAATACCGCACTTTTTCTCTTTATTTTTCAATATTTGTGTGTTTTCACTTAGTTCAATTTCTTCTCCAAAACTTTGGCTGAGATTGTGGTGAAACGTGATAGAAATAAAACTTGTGGACGGTCTTACATTTTTTTTTCACTAACTGCTCCTGCTGCAGAGAGCTGATTTGAGAAGATTTTTTTTTTTTTTTCATTCAGGCATAGATGTTTAATACATGCATGTCTATTGTTTACTGCAAAACTTAATAGGTTTTGCAATGATGACTCACTTGATATCTTCTTCAAATCATTCACCTGCATTCACTTCATACTGGATAAGGATATACCTTGAGTGGGTCTCTACTCAGTTTCTTCAAATGGTCACATTCCCAGCTTTGTGTGTGTTGCTTTTTTCTTGTTTGTACATTTTGTTGCAAAATGTTGAAACGGATCCTGTGTGAAACCGCTTGCCAATTGCTTTGCAATATAGCTCAGCCAATTTCTTTATAATTGCACACGAACCCTGCTGAAAACCCTTCGACCAGAAGGAAAGATGTCATGGGTTGAATAAGACTGGCTGTTCAGACAGGCCTTTTGCCTATTTCTTTATTTTTTATATCTGTTTTTATTTTATTTTTTTTTTCTATTTTATTTATTTGTTTTTTTTTTTTTTTTATTTTTAAGAATAACTTACAAGGCATGCAATAGGGAGTCTCAAGACTGCAAACAAAATCTCAGATGCAGTATATAAAAAACCTCCGTTTTTTATGTTCAATTACACACAAAATACGCCAGTTTATATTTTTTAAAAGATACCCACCCTTAGTACTGTCATGATGCATTCACAAAATCCAAAACAAGGCTCAGTTTTCAAAACAAGATATCGTCATCAAATTTAAGATTTTTTACAGTAACATAAATGTGTATTCCCATGGTGACAATGACAGTTGGCTAAGTTTGTAGAATAACTATTTTCCGTTCACTGACTTGATTGAGGAGGGTTTTTTTTTTTTTTTTTTTTTTTTTTAGATTTGAAATGTTGCAGATTGGTAGGACCATGTGACATGCTACTACCGGGGTGTTTACTATTGATTTTTTTTTTAACTTTTCAATTTACGATTTACCCTCGGCAGTTCTATCAACCTGACAGAGCTTCCATATCCAAAACTAAAAGTAACCAAACACACGTGCATCTATGCCAAAGGGTTAGCATGTTAAGTAAAAGTCTTGATAGACTTTCATTTCATTCTATACCAGACTATTTCAACAGTGTGTTAACTGACTCTAGTGATATAGTTCTATGTTTCGTGCAGACACTGCAATTGTTACGAAATACAAAGAGATGTCTAAATAACATACTGCCGTTTTCATCCCAGGAGAAATGACTGACAATAGAAAAACAAAAACAAAAGAACAAAACAGAAACAAACAAACAAACAAACAAACAAACAAACAACAACAAAAAAAAAACGAAAAAAAGTTGTTTTTTGTTTTTCTTTTAATAATTAAAATAAGTTAGAGTGGTGACCTACATTAATACAGGAAAGTCCACACAGGTCTAAGTGAATTGGGATTTGTCACTACTTAGAACACTCTGGAATACAAGTGAGATTTCTAAGCCTATACAAAGCCTACATATATAAATTGCTCCTTCTTAACTGTGAGGGGGAAGAATTTTTAAATCTGGCAGAAGCTGTGTGACTTCAAGCCACTGGGATTGTGAGCCATTGCTATTGCTAAGGAGATACTCATTTTACATTGTACTTGTAAAGTGTGGACAGTGTCTTTGAGTGGACTGGTATATTTGGTATTAATTGACCGACATTAGAACCAAACTTCACCTCTGTGGGATTTGGATCAGGACTGCGCCTTTAAGTACTACATTAGAACCAAACCATACCTCTGTGGTATTTGCTCCATACTATTTGGCATCTCCCAGAGATCTCGGAACTGTGGGACAGTACCTGTGAATAATCTCTCACCAGGGATTAGGATTTACCTGCAGACTCTTTTACAAATAGGAATATCAGCCTAGCTGAGTGTAAAATTTAACTCACCTACTTTTCATTGATTTTTGATTGTTAATACATTGCTATGGTTAGAGACGATCAATGATGAAAGAAAAGGAGATGGAGCAAGAGAGGCTAGCAAAACATGAGTTAAAGCTAAGTGAACTTGAACTAAGGCATTTTAGATTAGATAACTCAACACAGTCAGGACCTTTTGGTTTCGCCAACATTGCACGTTTGGTACCAAACGTTGAAGATAGAGAAGTGTTGCAATCTTTTTCTTTCTTTTGAGAAAATAGCTGAAACTTTAGAATGGCCTGAAAGGGTGTGGCCTCTTCTTTACAAAGTGTGTTTATCGGAAAATCAGAAGTTTATCTGTCCCTCTCAAAAGAGCAAGGTTCTGAGTATCATGCAATGAAAGATGCTGATCCGATAACATATCAGTTAGTACTTGAGGCTAACGGACAAAATTCAAGGACAACAGAAGGAACCAGGTGAGATCTATGAAGAATTTGCTAGAAAGAAAGATAATCTGTTTGGCAGATGGTGTGCCTCCTGGAAAACAGAAAATGATTTTGAAGAAAATTAACTTATTTTGGTAGATGATTTTAAAGGTTGCATTGCTAAAGAATTACGACCTACATATATGAACGTTAGTGAGATAAATGACATGAAGTTGCAGTTTTGACTCATGACGATGCGTTGACACATAAACACTTCTTTGGAAAACCCAAACAGGGTCAGTTCAGATCTAAATTTGGAAAGAAACTGGAGGAAATGGGAAACCTCCCACCAGTCAAATATCAGAAGAACAAAAGTCCAATCATTATCCTCAATCTAATAAAGCTGCTAATCAGATAACCGAAGTTCTTTAGTGGAGCCACATGCAGCTAATGCTATAAAGGGGGTCATGCAAGATCTCTCTCTGTGTGTGTGTGTGTGTGTGTGTGTGTGTGTGTGTGTGTGTGTGTGTGTGTGTTTTATATTCCAGAGAAGAACCAATGATAGTGGGAAAACAATTGGTTTAGCCAGCATTAAAGGGCACCCACCTCTAAACATGTCTGAAGGACATTGTGATAGTCTCCATGCTAAATTTGAAAACCCACATGATGGGGTGGCTGAATCCATATTGGATGGCTATGAAAGTTTCAAATCAGAAGGGCAGGTGTCACAGAAAGAAAAATGTGGTTGACCAAAAGGCAGTTGTGATCCTAAAGGACAATAGCGACGCCCAGTCTTCACTGCTGAAAGATGTACTTTCTTAGGCGGAAGAAATTCATCAAGAAAATGGTATATTACCTCAGGATATTGAGGGAAATTCCATAACAGTCCTGTTTGCTTGAAGTCTGATTTCAAAATTGGACTAGTGATTGTAGCTATTGTACCTACTCACTCGATGGCAGGTGTGACCTTCCTTTTAGGGAATTATATAACATGGAATGATGTGAAAGGAAAATCAGTACCATTTTTAACTGATGAGCCAGTTATGAGAGACGAGACAGAGCACCTTGAGGAGTTATTTCCAGACATTTTTCCTGCCGGTGCTGTAACAAGTTCAATGGCTCTTGAAGCTTCTGAACAAGAAGAAGCTAGTGACAAGGATAATAGATGTCTAGGGGCGTGCAGACACATTCTTTATTGGTAACACACATGGAGGACCTAGTAAGCCATGAACGTAGCTTGAGTCCACAGGTAAGCCATGATGGTACCTTCTCTGGCCAGGTGAAGCAAACTGATCATCTATGTCAAATGCCTCATGTGAAAATTAAGATTGATTCATTAGAGAGCAGAATGATAAGCCTCAGTTTCAAAAATTGGAAGGAATTAATCTTGTAGTGTGTGTCCAAATTCAAAAAAGGTTGAAAAAAAAAAAGAAAAAAAAAAAACCTTCTTAGGTGGCACAATCAAATCTGAATAGTACACAGGGTAAGATGAACACATGGTATGATAAGAAATGGAAGGAAAAGAAGATTTAAGCCATGAGACAAGGCCTATGCAAGGACATTAGATTCAGGCAAAATTCAGTGGTCCTTACCTTGTTAAAAGAGAGTTGAATGATGTTGATTATATAACACCTGCACCAGATAGAAGGTAAAGCTAAACGGCTTTCTCACATCAACCTGTTAAAAGAATACCATGAAAGAGAAACATCAGTAAAAATTGTCAGCGCCATTACTTTAAAGAATAATAGAAAAAGTAATTATCAGGATGACAATGATCCATTCTTGAATGGAGACTTATGTTCTGTTTCCAGTGTAAAAATGCAGAACTCTGACATATTACAAAATCTTGATAACACGATCAGTCATTTGAGAAGAAACAGCAAGCTGAGTTACCAAAACTTATTCATGAGTGTGCATATTTATTCTCAGACCAGCCTGGTCACACCCCAATATTCTGTCATAATGAAGATGTAGGTGACGCTGGTACAATAAAGCAGTAACATTTTTAGATGAGCTTGACTACTGAAACTTTACTTTTTGGCTCCAAGAGGTGTACTTTACAACAAAATGAAATAATCTTCGACGCTGTACATAACTATATCAAAACAACAGGCAGACTGGGAGCAGTCACATAGTTTGCTACATGATTATTTAGCTATTTACTGATTAATTTGCTGGCGATATATCAGATAAATGAGGACGTACTTCAACCATCTTTCCCTATCTGTGGCGTCTTGTCTCGTTACATTTACTCAAGCTTGTGCGGCAGTGCCACTCTATCTGTCTTTGAAACGTGACGTATACCTTAACACTGACTCGTCTGATGTTGTTATCTAGTCTTTTCCCTCTACCTCTCTATGTGCAAGAGGAATTTATGTAGAGCTGCGCCCTGTTTCCCAATTGCTTTCTTTTGAAATAAAAATATGTTTAAACCAAAGTGGGTAATGGAGGACAATTGCCATAAAAGCAAAAAAATCAAACAATTTTGGATTTGCCTCAGCCAACAGCATAAAATGGAACTACAATGGTTTTTAGGCATGCCAGGTATTACATGAAATTCTGTAAAAAAAAAAAATCAGAAATTACTTAACCATTAACAAATCTGGATGGTATCAAATGTTTGGAACACCCTGTGAGTTATTTCTCAAAACAAATTAACATCCATCAAAGGAAATATTCCACCATCGAGAAAGAAGCATTCCTTTATTGTTAGCACTTCAGCATTTTAAAGTGTATGCTACCTCAGGTCTGTATCTAGTACTGGTCTACTCTGATCACTATCCCTTAAAGGATTTTTTGGATATGTTCAAAGACAAAAATCAGGTTGCTCAGATGGAGTTTGTATATACAATGATGTAAAATAAAAATTTAACTTGTACGTGGGAGGGACATTCTGGTTGTCGATGCACTAAGTAGGGTGAAAGTTGTATAAGTTTGTATTAAAATATATACAGAACTAATGTTGAAAGTGATTGAATAGGATATTGGTCTTATTTGGATTTGGAGGAGTTTGTATTGTTAACAGTAAAACTATTCCTCGGTTTGTGAATTTTGTATAAGCCGTGCAACTGTGTCAATTAGAGCCATGTGTGTGCTTATTACAGTGAAACAGTTAATACCCTTTTTAGAAAGAGTAGATATTTCTTGTTAGAAACCACTGTGTATTGTAGGCTAGAATACATAAAATGTTGACATTGATATTTGGGAAGAAAAAAAATCCTTTTATATGTCCAATTATTTTTACCCAAGGTGGGGGATTTGTTATGGATGTGATGTTTGTTTTGATTTGCAGAAGTTACAGTACCCATTTAGTGCGTGCAGAGTCACTGACTTGTCGTGCTTTGTTGGGGTGACTCTCATGTTTCTGTAAACAATTAGATGAGCTAAAATGGTGACCTACATTCATATGGGAAAGTCCACATAGGTCTCAGTGAATTGGGATTTGTGACTAATTGGAAAAATCTGGGACACTGGTGAGATTTCTAACCCTAGATATACAAGCCAACTAAATTAATTACTGAGAGAGAGATAGGAGAATTTGGAAATCTGACAGAAGCTGTGTGGCTTAAAGCCTGTGGCACTAAGAGCCATTGCCATTGGCAAGGAGATACTCATTTTTACATTGTACCTGTGGAGTGTGGACAGTGTCTATAAGTATCCATAATTCAGCTGTGGTCACGATGGTGTCTCTACCATACTACTCAAACAATTTAAAACTGTTTTGATAAATCCTATTACATTTGTTATCAACTAAAATATTAATACTGGAATCTGCCCCGAAAAAAACATAAAATAGTACTATAATATTACCTTACTACCTTCAGTTCCAAAGGTTTTTGAAAAAGTGATGTACCATCAAGTGTATCATTATTTCATCAAATTTGTTTTATTCAATGGCAGTTGGATTATCTTAAGGAGCGGTCATTTGACAAAAATTGCAGAAAAAAAAAATAAAATAGCGCCCTTCAATTGTGTAAATGGATAATTTTAATAACGTTTTTGTGTTGTTCAAGATTTGACAAAAAGAAAGAAAGAAAAAAAAAAGCTTTTGATTCGCCAAATCGGGAAGTATTGCTGGAATAACGTATATATAATGGTGGCACAAATACTTCCTTTGACTTCTTGAAAAGCTGTCAGTCAAGCATAAAACAATATGTTAACCTCGAAGGAACAAGGTCAGGACTTTAAATATTAAGGCAATAGTTCCTCCAAGAATCATCTTAGGTCCTCTGCTATTTATTATTTACATGAACGATTTTTAACTGGTAATCTATTTACAAATTTATTATCTATGTTAATAACATCAATCTAACTTCAAATATTAACACATTGAATCACATTATTTTTAATGAACAATTGAAGAATATAAATAACTTTGAACGTAAATGTGTTATCTCTTAATATCTAGGAAGTGTAAATTCAGTGCATATTTTTAGTTCTTTCGGTCTAACTCTTAACCATCACATAAATTTGAAAGACCACCTTTCAAATATCTCGATTTAAATCTCTCAGGCAGTTGAGATATGGAATAAAAGAAAGTATTTTTTACCCACTTATACACAGCTCATTTGTGGCAAAATCTCTCAATATTGTTGTTTAACACCACTCGGCCAGTTGCTACTCAATATCATAGGGTTACTGCAGGAAACCCAAAAAACTAAATTTGTTCAGCAGGTGGCACTGATATTGCCTCTTTAGCAGACTTTCTGTGGTCCCTGGCGAAATTCTGCCCTAGCTCTACAGCTTATTATTTCAATGAGTAATTAACTGATCGACTGATAGCACTGCCAGGCATGGATTGACCAACGACCAGTCACTTGCCTGCTGTTGTGGGCCGGTAATGAATTCTTAGTGAGCTTGGGCTTGTCCAATCAGAAATTACATCCAATATCATGGCTCATGCTTCCCCGACCACAGCTGCATGCACATTGGCAATGACCGAGACCCTTGGGATTAATTTGCTCAACACCTGGACAATGTGATTTAGACCTTATACTTCGGTGATCTACTTGAGCAAAAGACAAAATGGAGGAGCAAGATGCTGCATATTCATAGAAGGAGAAGCTTCTGCTGGTCTTTCATGGTGAAAGATTGAGTCTGCTAAAATTGTCGGAACTCCCAAGAAGATGAAAATACCATTGTATTTACTGTATATTATCATATGAGCATTAGCTAATTTAAAAGGTGAATAACGTTTGTTGCGTCGAAAAGAAAAGGTATGTGGTTGTTGTTGTTGTGCATATACCTTTAATTAAACACATGCAACATAAAATAGGCGAGTCTACTGAACAAATCAAAAGTTGTGTCAGTTTTTTTATACCTGCCTGGCCAGGGAACACATGCTTTGAGCAAGGCTTGCCAGCATTAGGTCACTGTGTATGAATTTGTGATTCGCCCTCTGTTTATAAAATTGATCATAGAAAAATATCTGTGGAACCAAACAACATGATCTGAAAACCTCATGTAAAAATTATGGCTGAGACAGTGGGCTATTTACCGGTGAATGGCTACCAAGGGTGTGACCAGACCACAGGATAACCAAGAACTCTTTAGTACAGTGGTCCCTGTCTTAAGCCCTCACTGTGAGTGACGACCTTATTTAAACGACCAAAGTTTGGTCGTCAAAGTTGTTTTTCTGTCACTAATTTACATCTTATGAAGTATCATCTTTTTTAACGCGAGCAGTGACTGTACAAAACCAACAGAATCGATGATCGCATAATAAGAATTTGAGGAATATTAGGCCACTATGCCAATGTCCACTCCTCAAGTCGGCCACCAAAATACAGGCACGCAACTTGCCCTCTGTTATGAAATTTACCTGGATCCTGTATAATTTATCGAGTGAAAACAATAAGGGGTTTTTTTCTACAGTAAATTTCCAGTTTTATAACAAGTATTTTATTTCAATTATCAGCATCTAGGCCTGTTCCTCCTTGTTATTAAAAATTGTCACGAACCTCGGATCTATCAATTGACTTTTAATGAAAGTAAATTTGGCATACTCGGCATGTATTGGGCCTCTCCATAGTGAATCTCACAGGATTTCGACCTTCATATTTCTTTCTCTGTATTCTGGGGTATTATGGATTCTTTTATGAACTTAACTTCATAATGATTGGCAGAAATTTACTTTTGATGGGAACTTTATCGCTCCCACACATAATCGTTTACATCATCCATCTTGAAACACTTTAAATCCAAATGATCCATAAAGGTTGCCGAAGCTCCCCGCAAACGTTCGGAACAATCCTTTTTGTCATGTTCCAAAGGATCGTTGACCCACTATGTCATCGCTTTTGCGCATAATGAACCTATCCTAACCCCCGCAGATAGGGGAGAGCCATAGAAATATTATCATTGTAGTGCATTCATTTCAAATTGAATAATTTTTTATCATAATACATCCCATAAAATGAACGATGATAAATTTTGCTAGATAAGAGTCACTTGGAACCCCGATCAAACACATGCTTGTCAGCTTGAATGTACGACTGACACTGATGAAGTGGCCCAATACGAAACATGCATATCAATTTCCCGGCGCGATATGGCGAGATATGGGTTTGTAGCTGTGGGGACAAGCGGGATGCTACTAATAACTTGGAAATGAAGAATATCCATTAACGGCAGATGGATACACACACACATATATATATATATATATATATATATATATATATATATATGTATGTATCCATCTGCCGTTAATGGGTATTCTTCATTTATACTTATATTACTTCATATATATATATATATATATATATATATATATATATATATATATATATATATATATATATATATATATATATATATATATATATATATATATATGTATATATATATATATATATATATATATATATATATATATATATATATATATATATATATATATATATATATATATATATATATATGTATATGTATATGTATATATATATATATATATATATATATATATATATATATATATATATATGTATATATATGTATATATGTATAAACATATATGTATATATATGTATATATATATATATATATATGTATATATAACTAAAATTTTTCCCAAAACCCAACTTGTTTTGTGAAATGAGCATATGGCCCTGCCCGTGACAGTGATTTGACCTGCACGTCTCCCGTGATCATGTGGCATCAAACCCGTGGTTAGTGGTGTACGTTATGTTCATTTTCCCCATGGTTTAGAAAAAAGGTCAACATGACGGCCAAGCCAACGTGGTCACAATGGGAAAATGCCGAGTTTTATTTTGATTCATAACTTATGAATTACGATGGGATATGCTCAACTGAACGCGTAGAATAAAGTTAAGGCACTGATTTATGCCCTTACACAATTTTATGACAGACAGTTTGGCTGATTATTTCGCAAGTGAAAGCTCTGGACAGGGCGATGCAACAGGCCCATTGTGCCTAAATGACAAAAAAACCAAGACCAACATTTTCAAGTTGCGAAACACATATTTCAGCACCGAGACAAGAGTTCTTTACTCAAATAAAGATTTTATGGATTGTAATGATAAGATTCAATCAACAATTTCTTCTCAAGGCATATCTAATCGATAATGATGAAGTGGTAGTACCAGAAATTTGTGTCCCCGGGGAAGTCCGCCCTGGAGCTGAGCTCTTGCTGTCGTGTATGTGAGGTTACTTCAATGAGTGACTACCTCTATTATACAGCATTCTTCTTCACCACTTAACTCATCTTGACGTTTGTTATGGTCTTCTACTTATAGATTTGACACCTACTTATAGTTTTTGAGCATACACTATAGGATCTTCATTGGGAAAGATGTGTGATCTCATTCTATATTTGTCTTGGGCTTGAGGAGATACATCCAACACCAAGTATCCAAAATCTTCCTTCAAACAATCCTTGTAGGCTTCCACCAAAACGTTGGCTTTGCCCAGAAATACTTGTCTTCCTAGAGTAGATATCTGAGAGGCATCATGCATGTTTTTCATCAGCACATAATACCAAGTGTTGAGGGCAATGGTACGACTGTGTTTACCTTGTTGAAACAAATTTTGTGTGATGAAAAGCACAGTGAGGTGGCAATGATGACAACCTTGTGTAAATAACAACTCCATCTCAGGTTTCTGTGCCACTTGTTCCATCAAATCATCCAAGATGATCATGTTGTATTGTCTGTCTGCTGTAAACGTGTCCAAGTCTTCTTGTGTTGGTAGGCCTTGATGCATGGTTAAGTTGGGTATACTACTTTCCATCTCATCAAATTAAGGCTGCCAAATACCATAGCAATACATGATGTTGTGGGGTGGCTCTGGATCGAACATGCCTTTTAAACTTTGTAACAATCTGTAAGTCCATTGAGTCTTGCCCGATCCAGTAGCACCACTGACATTAATGCTACTACATGATTGGAAAGGTAACAGACTCTGTTATTTCCTCTAAAGCCTTGTCTGTCAGTTCCATGGCTGAAGGTCCCCAAGTTATGGCACTCTGTGGTCGTACTTTCTCAGTAATTATGCTCTTCGATAACCAGACTTTTCTCTAAGCAGGATTCAACTGGTGAACTTGTAAAACATGTTGTGATAATCTTTTAACTTGAGCTCCACAGTCAGGGACAGGACACAACTTTTCAGTTTTATTTTTCTTACTTGTTCCAACAGTCAGCCATGGTCTCGTTTCATCAGCCTTTAACTTATGCCCCTTCATCAAATGTAGCGGAAGTCTAGTCTCATCCACTGGTAGGTCTTCTTCCGACTGGAGAATGTTCTCTATCTTCTCCATGACGGTCTCGGCATCCAGGTCCTCAAGCTTTTGAAGGGGAATCACTGCATCATTGTTCAGTCCATTGTGGTGAATGATGATTCTACCCAGATCCTGGTCATCTAGTCCCTCTGTAAACATGTTTAGATTAGTGTTAACTTTTTGGTCAAGTGTATTATCATCATCATCATCATCATCATCATCATCATCATCATCATCATCATCATCATCATCATCATCATCATCATCATCATCATCATCATTCAGCTGCCAATTTTTAATAGTATGTAAGCTTACCTGTGGCTTTTTCCAGGATCTCGCCAAACATGTCACGCAGTTCCTGCTCCATTTCAGCCATTCGTTTCCCCCAACATTTTTCACCTATTTTGACCTCATAGGCTCGGTCAATGGCCCTTTTCTTTAGGAAGGTCCGTTGGCTTTTTTTTCTAAAGGTGTAGCTGGCCTTTGAGTTACTAGGACCTGGCTGTGGACTATGGGGCTCCTGTTGCACCCTGCTTGGTCCTGGTTAAGGACTGCTGGGATCTGTCTCAGGCTCTAGAAAAAAAATAGCTTAAATGATAGAGACTTGATGGATCCATTGCATGATTCACAAATGACATTGGTCTTTACACTATTTCCTGAGTTTTTAAAGAATGCACATGTATGTAATAAGACATGAGTATACACACTTACCTGCCCCTCCAGTCTGTGAGTTGCCTGCCATAACACAGTCAAACTCCATGACCCCTAAAATAGAAAAATAAAACATATAGACAAAAGTACATTTATTGAAAAAAATGGAAAAATAAAACACAGTTATAGACAAAAAATGGTTCATAAAGGTTGGTAAAATAATTACCTTCTCCCCATGTACCATCTTGCATGAGACCTTCTGTCAGATATTGCACCTCAGAACTGTAGCAAGTTTACTGGCAGGTGTCTGTAAATAACAAAATAGTTTACATTATATATGTATTTTTTAAAATTACATTCTGTATGTAAGTTTGTATTTATTGTAATTATTATTATTATTATCATTATTATTATTATTATTATTATTATTATTATTATTATTATTATTATTATTATTATTATTATCATTATCATTATTATCATCATCATTATTATCATCATCATCATTATTATTATTATTATTATTATTATTATTATTATTATTATTATTATTATTATTATTATCATTATTATTATTATTATTATCATTTGTGAAATATAAATATGTACCTTCCTGGTCCATTGCCTGCATCAACTGGGCAATCTGGTCATCAGCAAATTCTTGTAAGGCAGGGGGTATTGCAGTGTCCAAGTCCAGTTCCAGTTCTTTCCATTTGAGATCTAACAGATGTTGCTTGATGGAGGGATCTTCTCTCAACCCATAGGTTTCAGCCCACTTTTCCAACTCTGCACTGGTCTCAAATTGGGTGGACATTTGGGCAATTGCTTTACAATAATCCATCTGTAAACATGAAGAAAAAATTTACTTACTCCCTTTTACTGTACAGGATGCATAGGAAAATAAATAAATACTATTACAAACAAGTAAACAAATAAATGAATAACTAAAATTACACAAATAAAAAATTCCATAATAGAAAATGAATAAATTAATAAAGACATACATGTAAATATATAAAAAATACAAATAAATTACAAAATAGTCATACACATAATAAATGAATAAATAAATAAATAAATAAATGAATGAATGAATGAATGAATGAATGAATGAATGAATGAATGAATGAATGAATGAATGAATAAATAAATAAATAAATAAATAAATAAATAAATAAATAAATAAATAAATAAATAAATAAATAAATAAATTATACACAAATTGCAAAACAAAAAAATCCTAAATTTCTTACATGTAAATAGTGTCTTTAACTTCATCAACCTATTAAAACTAGTCTTCCTTTGTATAAAGAAACATAGTGTATTATATTTAAATCAGTATAAATACATAAGGAAAGATATTTGTGACATCCCTTTGTAGTCTCCATTTTCATCACTCATTGGTAATGACATGAATTTTGGTACACCCCATTTTAGTTCCTGTTGCCAACACTAGTTGGCAAAATGTCTCTACTATCGCTAACGCTGGATGTTTAAGATATAAACAAAATATTTTGAGGCGATTCTTTCTCTAGATTGAATGCTAAGATCGCACCCAAATTTCACACATCAGTAGCTAACCCTATGCTTCTCCTTCGCTGAAAGTTTGAGATCACGGGGGTGCATATTTAGCTGGACACTGCACCAAAACACCCAGGTATGTTGAGAACCACACATACAGCGTGACTGCACACAGCGTGACTGCGTGACTGCACACAGCGTGACTGCACACAGGTTGACGACTGGCGATGAAAAGCCTGAACGAGAAGTGTTAGTATTGAAAATAGACATCGTTTATATACTAATTAATGATACGACCGGTAAGCTACTTTAGTTGTTTAAGTGACACATGAATCTCGCAACAGTTGTCGTATTTCAAATATTAGACGTGGTTTACTGTGGCAGTGCCTGTACCACATTGATTCCCTCCATAATCGCCACTTCTGTCTGTTTACATGTAGAAACAGTGTTCCATTCTCGGAATTAAAAGCACAGATCGTGATGATTTACTACACAACAGTAGTTCATCCTAATTACAATTTTCGCTGATAGTTTCAGGTAAATACATTCACATTTGAACAAAAGCAGGGGACCAAACTGGGTAAATGTTTACATGCTTAGTGCACAGTTGCAGTTGGTGGTCAGCGCTATCATGAATTCCCTGCCACGGCACCAGTGGGCATGGCTTTAAATCATCGATTGAGTGTTGATCATTGCAACCTGAAAGCTAGTAGTTTTTGAAGTGTCACCCGAATTTTGTAGGCCTAACATCTGTTTTTTTTTTTCCCAACACATGCAGATTGAACATGGTAACGTCTGGGTCAGGCCAGTTCAACCTGTAGCGGGGAGGGACAGCCTGGGGAACTATATATAGGCAACATTCTCCGGTTATCCGGTACCTTATGTACCTAAACTGTAGTCTCCTGCCCGTGTACTTGTACATTGAACTGTCCCTGTTGTAATCAGTAACCCGACAATTTAGAAACATGTTGTACTTATGATGTATTGCTGTAGCGGTACGTCAAATTTGCTGGGGAGACTTGAGATGCTGTCACTTGTGTTCTCAGCAGATGTATGATGAAAAGGGGTGAAGCCACCCTACTTATAGGGTTTGGGTTTGCATGCGTTACCCTTGTTACAAGTTTAAACAAGTTTTATCCCTTATGCAATAAACAAGATCAACAGGTATCTTGCGTCATCAAGTGGCTGCACCTGTGTGGAATCCTTATGTCTGTGGCGTTGCTTATGCAAGATGAGATAAAAAAAATCCCATGATAGGAGTCATGCAATTTGTTGTATGAGTACTTACAATTTTAATCGCCACTTATCCTTGTTTATCAGTGGGTGTAAATCTTTTGATCAATGCATTCCAAAGCACACCTGTATAAACATTCCACTATAATGTTGATCCCAATTATGTAATGAGCACCTGCTGATTTTATCAGTGATATGATGCCACACACTTAATCCTTGTTATGTAATGAACACCTGTGTCTACTTAAACCCCTTGGCCCTTATCAGATTGGGGTTCCCCCTAATCTTTGGAAGTATGGATGACTAATCACTGTTATATAATTTAACAGTTTACACTGGATATTAATCACCTGTTGACCTTGACAGTATAATTTTGATCCCTACTATGTAAGGAACACCAGTTGCCCTAATCAGTATGATGCTATCCCTGTTATGCAATTTTCCAAACCAGATTTTTGAACACCTGTGGGGTTATCTATATTTAGATCCTGTGGAATTCCCCTTATCTATTTTCAGTTGGGGTAAGTGTCATAATCCCCTCTGGAATGTGACCCTATAATTTTTAATCCCCTCAGCAATGTGACCCTATTCAACCATCCTTTGTAGTTATATATATATATATATATATATATATATATATATATATATATGTGTGTGTGTGTGTGTGTTCAAGTTAAAATTATGTAACTGAGGTTAGATTGGGAGCCACTCTAGATCACGTGATTGTGGCCGTGATTATGTAATCCAGGTGCGCATGCAGCACGCTTCCCTGTGTGTGTCAGTCTTCAGTTTTGTTCCTCATGTGAGTGGTCTCGTGTCCCAGTGTCGTCGTTTCTTTTTCGTCTACTAAACTTCTTAACCTGCTAACATGGGGCGAAAGGAAAAGAAAAAGGCAGCCCGTAGTTGTTCGGTCTGTAGGACCCCTCTCAAAGAACACACTGGATCTTGGGGCCCTAGAAAATGTACCAGGATGCAGAATCAAAATTCTGAATCTGACCAAGTCACGAAGTTGGCACAGCAGGTTCAATTGTTACAATCTCAAGTATCAAGGGTTTTTAGCCTGCAAGGAAATATTTTACGTTCAAATTGGGAACAGTTTGGGATTACGCCACAGAATGAGGCTTACAATATGCCTTCTTGTAACTGCGTGCCCCGTCAGACAAGTATTCAGTATGTGCAACAGGGTGCAGTCACGACGTCACTTGGCTCTACCTGTCAACATTGCGACCGTGGCTCTTCAATGGACATGGGTCAGTTGGGTACCCGGAATGTAAGCACTGGAGTCCCTGACCTTAGAAGCACCGCAGGAGCGACCGATTTCGCCTCTCTTACCCCAGTGGAGGGGATGTCAGAAAAAACCATCAAAGCTGCATTAGCTGGTGATTTCGTCCAATTGGACGAGTTTCTGCATAATTATAACATCGCAAGTGATAATGCGGGTGAAATGCAGTCATATGTTGACCCATCAGGAATTATAGTATGTAAAGCTAAAAGGCAAAAGCGGCGAGTCAGTAATTTCAGTACATGGTTAGAAGCCTGGACTGCTTATGAAAAGCTCATGATTTTCTCCCATGGTGTGGATTTGTACTACGTTATGTCAGACTACAAAATGCTGATTATGCAATATGACCGTAGATATCAATGGACCGCCGTGGCCATGTTTGACAACAAACATCGTGCGTCCTTGTCACGCAAATCAGTTAACTTCATGAAAGTTGATACCAATTTAGTTACAATAACTTTTGATACAACTTCTGTGAAAACATCGGCAATAAGGTGTCGTCGCCGCAAGTCGTTTATTAGTGGTCGGGGAATGTCCTTTTCCCGTGCCTACGCAAAAGACACAAAAAAAATGGAAAAGCTCAACATTCAATGCCAGCAACAGCAGAGATTTGTAACAACTTCAATACTCTCCGATGTGTGTTTTCAAACTGTAAGCACCTCCACGTCTGCAAATCATGTGGAGGAGAGCTGCCTTACGAACTCTGCATTAAGCAGGGAAAATGTTCAGCAGCGAAAATTTCTTAAAGCTGACTTTTGGCGGCAATGGTTGGCTGATCACCCTGACCAACCATATGCTCAAAGACTAATTGATTATGCAGAAAATGTCATGCCTATTAGTTTTTCAGGTCCAGAAAAACAAGTAGTTTGTGATAATTGGCTGACATCAATTCAGTTCCATGCAGAGGTGGATGCGTTTATCCATAAAAATCGTCTTTTAGGCAGGGTGGAGGACCCCCTTCAAGAGCTACCACCGAACTTTCCAACTTCGCCACTTGGCGCCTTTATGCGGCGTCGTTCAAATAAAGTCCGGGTCATTCATGACCTAAGCTGGCCACCGGGTCAGTCTGTAAACGACGAGATGAATAAGGAAGATTATACTTTAAAGTATACAACGGTAGATGAAGCAGCCAAAATGTTTACAATACGACGAGCCATGGATGGCTAAAATAGACCTTAAATCAGCGTACATGTCGTGTGCTATCCGGGAGAAAGACATAAACTATCTTGGTTTTTCTTGGAAAGGAGGTGTTGGCAATACACATTTTTATAGATTTGCCTGTGTTCCTTTTGGCCTGAAATCTGCCCCAAAATTATTTGACGATATGGTATTTTACAATGCTGTTTTATATCGAGTACTTATAAGGAATGATATATTTGTTCACTATCTTTTTGTCAAATAACATGCAAAATGCAGCAACTATGTATATATATATATATATATATATATATATATATATATATATATATATATATATATATATATATATATATGGCTAGTTGTCACGAAACGTGAACAATTGCGTTTTAAGTCTCTAGTATCGTTAATTTAGCTATTATGATTGTATAAGTACCATTATCTTATGTCCCATGATGATATCTTTCGGGGGATATATGGTTTTCTATATCTAAGATCGAAACTTGTTTCTAATTTTGTTGAAACTGTGCCAAGTTTTGGCGATTTTTGTGTCATTTCTATTCAATTATTTTCTAAAATTATGATTTACCTAGATACAATGTTATAATATCTCCAGGTTATAATGAAATAATTAATTGCCAATGTTTTGTGAATAAAGAAACAGCAATGTTTACATATATGATGGAGATTGTAGATTTTGGAAAATAGCTTTATGCTGGTGTACTTTTTTGAAACCATGAGTATGCGCTCATTCAGGCATACCTATCTAGAAAAGAAATGAGTTCACAGATACTTTATAACATTGAATATTAGGAGCTTGATAGAGGCACATGAAACGATCGCGTTTTGCAATTGTAAAGATGTTAGTATACGATTTTTTTGGATATAAATGATGTGGGGTAGTTTTTAGTGAAGCCATGGGTATGCTGCTTTGTTCTACACAGTGGGCAGCAATTTATATATTAGTGGCAGATATTACATGCAGTTTACCGTCCAACTGCGCCTTCGGAATATGCCAAACCTTGAAAACCGAGATCCATTTTCCTTCCATTTATTAACCTTTTCCCTGAAATCTGAAATCGTGGGTATGCTGAAGCCATGAGTATGGAAAAACAGGTATGCCAAATATCGACTTTGGTCGCCATCTATATCGAAACTATTCGGATGTAGCAGCACCAAATCAGCAAAAACATGATGCAGCAACAAAACAACAATGCATATATGCGTAAGTAACTTTCTTTTCCTAACAGTTATGCAAGTTTGGTGAAATTATGTTTGATCAGTAAACGGCAAAGAGGAGACTAAGGTCCATGGCAGGACTTTTGATGGGCATTAGTTAGTAATCTTGTCATAGTGATGTAGAATTAATGTGCCAAAACAGATGTGGGCGATAAAAGCACAAGTTTAGTCTACTTACTTCATGTATATTAGCACAAGTAAAGTGCATACTCATGGTGTCATGCATACTTATGGCTTCATTTGTTTATCAAATCACATTCAGAGAGATTATATCTTTATAGATTGGTCATTTTCATACTATTATTGAAAATAGTGTTGGAAAATACTCATGCAACACATTTGGGGGCAATTTGTAAATCATTATGCAGTATTTAATACTTTTCATCCAATAACATTTAATTTGATATAAAGAAGCATACTATAATCTTCAAAAAATAAAGCCTAAATGAAAGTGCATGTGCCAAATTAACATGATTTACATTCAAAAGCGTAAAAGCCATATGTTGAGCAATAATTTGATGATAAAATCTTTATGGGGTTAGAAATACTGATGCATTCTCATGGTTTCACGCATGCTCATGGTTTCTATTAAATATGGAATCAAAATTCAGAGAGGTTATATCTTTCTACAATTGATCGTTTGATATTATCATTTCAAGAATTTGATGAGGGCACTTACATATTACTTTTTAGGGACGATTTATGAAATATTGCTTTTATGAAAAAACAGATTGCTCTATTGATATTTTTAAAAAATTTAATCAAACCTCACAAAACACTAAAATAATGATAAAACTAAAGGCTAAGGTGCCAATTCAGCATTATTCTCGTTCAAATAATATAAAATATACATGGCCAAAAAAGTTTTGTTTTAAGGCTTAACTGGTCATAAATATATCAGTATATACTCTTGATTGCATGTAGCAAACCACAATAAAATGTAATAAAGTTTTCAAGTAGAGTGGTACCTGTTATATGCAGCCACTGCCGTGAGCAGCCGCATTGTTTTTTTGTGGTAACTAGGCTTGGTCATAGGAGTCAATTTCTTTGTAAAATTTACCTGTGGTGACGGGTCACCTGCTCTATATGGCTCTATATTTTCTTGGCGGAAGGGGTGACCACATACAGCAGGTACCACTGTATATCGAAAATTAATAGCCTAAAACCTAAAACATTCATTTCTTTTGCCTTTTGCAATCTTCCCTAAAGTGTGAATATTTAAAATATAATTTAATCTTACATGGATATTGCTCATGGATTTTTATTACTACATTCTATATTTCCAGCATGATCGTCAAGATACCTTTTAGCAGACTGTACACTGAGTGAAAAAGAAGCAATGACAAGTGTATCTGAAGATAAAGATATGCTTCAAAAGAGACGAGCAAAAGTCTATGACTATATTTTGGTGAAGATCATGCCAGTAAAAGCAAAGAAGCCCCTGCATTATGTTGGAAAAATTATTGAGCCTTAATCAGATGATGAAGTTGATGACTTAATGGTTTCCTTTTATCGGCAAAGCCGAAAAGAGAAAGGAACGTTAGTTGAACCTGGAGTTCAAAACATTGCTCCAATATAAAAGCAAAATGATATTGTCATGTTTCTTTCTCGCCAAAAGAGTGTGGGTAGCAAATGAAGAGTTGACAGATGTTTGCATTTCAATGTCGACCTCGCCAAATACAACTGTCATTAGAACTCAAATTCAAATGCACTAGTTTAAAATCTGATTATGCGCTGGAAATAATGGAAATTGGTGCTGTAGTCTGATAGTCATTGAAAACATGATAAGAAGCAGGGGGATCAACCTTTGAACATAATTTTTGAGGGACACGACGATTTGTAGTTCCATCAAGAACTAATAGGTGTTTTTGCAGATTTCTTTTTACGGGTTTTGCAATGTTAGTTACAATTGACCTTTATTATGATACTTTATATGAAAGACGCCAATGCTAGAGGCGAAATCCTTATGAGACATAAGATTTGAATAAAGTACATTAAGTTAAATGTCTGAAAAAATATTTGAGATAAAAGGCTCAGTGACCCATTTTCTGTACTCAGTTTACCATTAAAATTATAATTTTCTACACAAGAGTCATGTTATTCTACCTATAGGTTTACTGATAGAATAATGCTGTTAAAAATGAAACCATGGGTATGCATGAAGCCGTGAGTATGCGTTGTTTTCTTTATTCTTGAAAACATTTTTGAAGGCATTGAATCCGTGTACTACACCCACATATCTTGTGCACATTCTCCAGGTTATATTGAAGACCTATAGGTACAATATGATTATTTCTAAACCTTTTTATTCCTATTATGGCAGAAAATGTGAAACCATGAGTATGCCAGCTTAGCCTAGCAAAAAAATTAAAAGCATTAAGAAAATGAACAGTTTAATCACCAGAAGAGGCAAGCGAGAGTGCTCATTTAAAACCGAAACTCTTAATAGAATGTTCTTGAAGGTCATGTTCCTGATTTTGGTGTCACGTAATTCCAGAGACGAATGCTAAAGTTTATTTTAATGAAACCGTGGATATGCATTATTAAATTGCTTTATAGTTTAAATACCTGAAACATATGTCGACAGTGCATATCCCTTTAGATTAGTATGCTTTTCCAGATACTCGGTGATTAACTTTGTCCATAAATCATGGACTAGCATAATAGTGACAAGAAGTGTAAGATCGTCATGTTTATTAGAGTGAAAATTTTCAATGATACCAATTATTTTCACATTACATCTTTTAATTTAGAAATAAGATATTTGTCCGTAATGCAGTTTATAATAAAGTACATGATGTACAGAGATTAAAAATATATCAAGAAATGTCTTGTAGAATTTTTCATCATAATCACTTCATACTAAAATGAATAAGTCGTGTGCATACTCATGGTTTCAAGTAGTGTGTATCTTAATTTACAATGCATCCGTACAGTTCTAATTTTCGGAATTAAGTTACCCAAATTTTTCCACAACCTCCCAAACATGTATACATTATATACGCAAAAGATAGTTATCCTAGCATAAAGTTTAAAAAAACCATGTCTGAACCCCATTTGTTGACGTTTCGTGACAACTGGCCATATATATATATATATATATATATATATATATATATATATATATATATATATATATATATATATATGTGTGTGTGTGTGTGTATATACATATACATACATGCATATACAGATACACATACATATACATATACATATACATACACATACACATACACATACACATACACACACACATATATATATATATATATATATATATATATATATATATATATATATATATAAAGCCACCCTAGTTGCAGTGATGCTCTAGTCTGGTAAATTGTATCATTGCGCAGATGTTTCAATAGTGTAAAGATGACTATTTGTATTTCAACATGTGTTCCTTTTGCACTGATCTATTTCTTGAATATATCCAGCCAAAGTATATCCAGACAAAATATATCAAGCCAAAACAACAAGTTGTTTTCAAGAACTACAAAGAGGCGAACAGTCATGTGAGTATGAATCTCTTTGTTTGTTTAATTATGTTATCGACTTTCATTCATATATGCTACCCATCAGAAAATGCCTTTAATGGCTTTAGTTGGCAAATTATAGTGGACTGACCTAAGCTGATTGTGTGTGTGTGTGTGTGTGTGTGTGTGTGTGTGTGTTTTCAATTGTGCGCACTAAAGATAAAGGTAATAAGACAAATGCCCCTTTGCTTTTTCTTTCAATATATGGAATAAAAGATAAGAGTTTCGTGCAGAAGATCGTTGGTGCAATGACCGACCTTGTTTTTGTTGCCGCTGCATTTATATAAATACTTGGTCTTCAATTTTGCAGTAGAGATGCATTATGTATGCAAAGATAAAATAATCATGCAGAAGCATTATTTGAAAGAGGACACAATGTCAAACCTTTCAACTTTATCGGTTCATCTGCCAGCTCATTACCTACAAGGTTTCTTATTTAACAATTAGGACTCTATTAACTCTTGAAAATATGCATTTCGTGATGCTTATTTGCGTAGCTTAGAGTAAATTGTAACTCTGCAAAAACAAAGAATTATATTTGCGAAATATTCATTTGGTTAGTCATTGGCCAAAACAACTAAGGGCAATTGACATATCAGCAATATAATTTTTTTTTTAGAAATGTAGTATGTAGTAGTGCCTGGAAAATTAGTAGCAGCAGTAGTTTTGTGGACAACATGCTTCAAACAGATAAAACAATTTTAAAAACAAAGGTTGGAACTAGTCTCAGGTTCAGAAAAAGCAAAACTTCAGGAATAAACTCAAAGCTTCTCCTCTTTGCATTGATTATATCGTGAGTGTAAACAAGGTAGAAGGCCTAATATACTCGAATGTTGAGTGATGAAAGATTAAGCTGAATTGTACATACTCTATCTTTGTCTTCACCAGCATATTATACAGTTTTCCCACTTGCATGAACCATCGGCCTGTCTCATTCCTAATATAGCAAAATGACAGCCAAAACCTGGCATATATGCCTTCTTCATACAATCCGATATATATATATATATATATATATATATATTTTTTTTTTTTTTTTACCCAAATAAATAGTGTTGAGGCCGATCGGGTTCATTTACCTATAACATAAAAAATAGCTTTTAGTGACCCAGCGACAATATTGCATCAGGTGGTCTCCCGCATATGTCGTCGCTTACTTTGAACTAGTTCGGGTATGTACTTGCTTTTGCCAAAGGCAAAGTGTACCAAATCTGCAAATCTTACAGTCATAGGACTAAAACGACTTTAGCTTGGCAGCCGCTGCACAAATAGTTCAGGAAAATATTACCCATATTCATAAATTTCAACCCGACAATAACAGCAAAGAGATTCAAGAGGCACCAAAACATCAACATTTATCCTCCAATACCAATGTGAACAAACAAATTTCACTCCTGATATGAGAGAGGTAGTCACCCACAAAAGGCGACTGGTGGTTTTAAACCACTCCTCTCAACCTTTGAAATATGCTTTATTAACAACAGAGTTTATGTTTTCCAAAAGATATATGCTTAACCACCTAACACTCAACTCGTATCACTCATGCCCAAGATAAAAGGAGACAAGGTAGGCCTGTCACATTTTGGTCCTCGTGAGCTGTCAGTTAGCCCAGTTTACATCTAAGGAAATCGTTATATGACTGTATAGATTATTTCTGCAAAAGAGACAACATGTATATACTTTAGCGTTTGATTAGATTTTGTGTTACACAATATAATCGAAAACGGGAAAAATCACTTACAATTTGCATGTGGTACTTTCAGATGACTTGTTTTTCTGCAAGAGTACAAAGAAAGGGGCTGAATACAAAGGAAACATATCGCAAACAATTTATGGGAGAACATGTCAGAGATGGGACACCCAGTTCCCACATCACCATCAAAGTGATCCCCGAAACTTTCCGGACAAGGATCTCAAAAGTGCTGAGAACTATTGCAGAAACCCCGATGGAGAACCCAAGGGCCCTTGGTGTTTAACAATGGAGCCTCACATGCGTTGGCAATACTGTGATGTTCAGCTATGCTGTATGATTACTTATAGTTTATTCATGTTAAATTTCAGCACAACGTCGAACGCCCTCTAAATATTTTAGTAATATTTTGCATTACTTTGAAACTCTCTCTTCCCTTTGTGTTTCGTAAAGTGTTCATTTTGTACAATGTACACACGCTGTACTGTCTTCATATAAAATTTGCACATGTTAATCGTAAGGTCATTGTCGTCTTAATAGAAATTAAATGGTCGGACATGGAAGGTATATAGAAAGGAAAAAAGGACAAAGCAGTGTAAGGGGCTGGGAGTTTGCTGCCAATTTTTCTCTGCCAGGGAATTTACGAAAATAACTATCACATGTCCACTGATCTGGAGTGAAATATAGTGGCTCAGTGAAATGAAAGATCGTATATACGTTTTGATGAATTGGGTAATAACTTCAAAAATACCACTTGAAGTTCCTCAATGAGAACTATATAGATGCCTTCTGTTTACCGCGGCTGCAGTTATCTCAAGTTACGTGAATTGCATAATATTACATTATCAACTCTTTTTATTTTGTCTAGACGTAGGCTCACATCGTTATTGTAACAGGCATGTCACAGTACTACGTGCGAATACCACCGATACTTAAATACCAAACAAACAAACAAGCAAACAAACATATCAACAAACCTACAAACAAACCACACAAAAACCAACCATACAAAATTGAATTAAAACAGAAAAAAAAATAAATAAATACCGACACCCCTCACGTCACAGTTTATCAAAATGACATACACATAATTTCATGAGAATTTTTTCTTTGTGCAAACGTTGAGGCAATTTATTTTTAATCCCAGCGAAATAAAAAAAAAAAAAAAAAAAAAAAAAAACCCTTGCCACATTGCAAACAGGAAAGGCCATATTATTGTATCCCTCCAGCAAAAGGTGGAACTGGGGGACGTGGCAGGAAGGTGCCACTAGTCTAACATTCATCCTTCCATCTATCCTGCATTGCTGTGTCATTCCATTTGTCATTCCGTGGGTGTGCCAGATACAACTACAGCCATTTTCCATACTTAAAATAATGCTATATAAACATTGTATCTAACGTTGGTGCAATCTGTCTTGTATATGCGTTTTTCTTATTTTTGCACCTGGCATAGGACCAGAATAGTTTAATTTCGGGCACTCTTCTTTATACTTTAAGTGCTTTAGGTTTGTATAGAGTTTTGAACAGAGCATTGTTAAGAATCATATAATTTATAATCATTAGTTTGCAAACCCTAGTACACTGTCTCGTCAGCTTCCCCTTTAATCAGCTGAACATAAAAGGTTGATCAGCTGTCCGTCCACCTGTAATTTGTCCACAATTTGCAATGTTTAAATAGTACGGAAAAGCATGATCCATATTCATTAATTCCAAACCCAACAATGACAGCAAAGAGATTTCAGACTTGCCAAAGCATTAGCATTTCTCTTCCAATACCAATGTGAAGAAACAAATTTCACTGCTGACTTGAGACAGGCAGTCACCCACAAAAGGCAACTAGTGGTTTTAAACCGGTCCTCTCAACCTTAGAAATGTTCATCATTAACTGCAGACACTAGTTCTTTCCCAAAATGTATAGGCTTAACCATCCAAAACACAAATTTCATTACTTCTGCCAAAAATAAAAAGAGACTTGTTAGGCCTATCACCTTTTAGTTCTCCCGACTTGTCAGTCATCTAAGTTTACAGCAAAAGAGTAAAGTAGGCCTACATTGTTTTTGTGATATTTATGAATCTGGAACATTATAAACACACTCTACCTCCACTATAACTATGAGTCGGAGAACAAAGCCCACAGCACAACATAGCCAATGAAGTAATTTTAAAATAGTACGGAAAAACATGATCCATATTCATTAATTCCAAACCCAACAATGACAGCAAAGAGATTTCAGACTTGCCAAAGCATTAGCATTTCTCTTCCAATACCAATGTGAAGAAACAAATTTCACTGCTGACTTGAGACAGGCAGTCACCCACAAAAGGCAACTGGTGGTTTTAAACCGGTCCTCTCAACCTTAGAAATATTTTGGGTTTTGGAGTCAGAGTGTACGTGGATGTCAGTGTGTGGGGTCCCTCCATCTGTGTGTTATTTTTCACGTTGCCAAACACCATTAGTGTTCCTATTCAAACTTGCTGCCTTTGACCTCCAGAGGGCTATGATGCTGATAATATCTCCGCACCAGTCATTATTAAATATTAAAGTCAAAGTCACGGGAGATATCTGCACTGTTCTTTTGTTCTTATTCTGAAGGTTACAGGAAGATCTCAGTCAGCGTCCCAGGTCAGCTAAGCATAGGGCTGTCAATTTCCTTTCGTTCAAAAATACGTAGCTAGATATCATGTTTGGTATAGAGTAGATCTATGACTCCATAAATCGTATGACAAATGGAATTTGACAAAGTTTAGCAAGTTATATATGTGACATGGGCTGTAATGTGCAAATAAAAAGAGGCTCGGACTTTAAACATTCCTGGTCGTATAACTACATTTAACTTCGTATTCCCCATGTCAATATACATCAATTTAATCTGATCCGTTTGGTCTTATCATTGAGAACGGAGTGTACACAGCCACATGGAAGTTTCCTTGGAGGTTCACATGTGAAAGGACGAATGGATCTTGCACTGAGGTTTTTCAAATGGATCCTGAGTCTTATAATCTCTATCTTTTAGTTTTTGCAGCTTATCTTGGCAAAAAAACGCTTTAGTTTCAGCATACTGATTGTACTTGTAAAGGAAAATTCTATTGTGCATACATTTCTATAATACGAATCGTATTATTTTGACAATAATATAGTTAGAACAGCAATCATCCCGGGGTGCGCTCTTGCCACCTAAAAAAAGACAAAACATCTGTCTATTAAACAGAGATAACAGCCATAATTAAATTTACTCATGAGAAATTCAGTGTCACAGATGAATATTTAGATACAAGCTGATGAATTTTAGATTACTAACCACTGGAACCTCACTACTCATCCAATCTGCTCAGCTGTGTAGCCTCTTGATTTGACAACCGTGCTCATTTTTAGTCAGTCCGTTAAACATTTTGGGACTGCTTTCATAGTTTCTAAAATGAAATAGTCCAGGAAAACATGGCCCACAATGGCATCCAAACAGCCAGAGCAAGGTTATGAGTAGCAAAATACTGGCACAGTGAGCTCCAACCTTTGAAAAATTATTCATTAATGTGAGACTTTATTTTATTATTTGTTTTGCAATATCTATACCTATCCACATCAAGCAAAAAACGTATCGCTTGTGCCAAAGAGAAAACGAGAAATGTTGAGCAAGCCTCCCCTTCCTAGTCCTGACTGGTCAATAAGCTGATATGCCAGCAAAAGAAGAAAAAAAGGTCTACATAATTTCCGTGATATTTACGAATCAGGTTCATTATAAAATCACTTTATCTCCAATATAACTATGCATCGGAGAACTCAGCACACAGCATAACGTGGCGAATGAAAATTTAGAAAATATGTCAGAAAAACTTATCCCACAGTAAAAAATTTCACTTCAATAATGAGATCAAAGCTAAATAAATAAATAAAAAAAAAAAAAATAGATAAAAAAACATCAAAATTCATCTTCCAATTTCAATATGAATGTGTTAATTTGGCTCCAGAACTCAGACAGGCAGTCATCCATGATATGAAACCAGTGGGTTTAAGCTGGTCCTGTCAGTCTGTGAAACATATTTTCCATTAACTACAGATTTAAGTGTTGTTTGCCAATATAGTATTCATCACATTATTGTCATTGTTTATTTTTCTTCTGTCTTAACAAGAAAAATGAAAGTGATAACATGTGGCTTCATTTATTACAATCGCTACTTTGATTTTTAATTTTTTTTGTTTATTTTTTATTTTTTTTTTGAAAATTTGATGAAGATAGATGAAACATTTTTTTATTTATTTATTTTTATCATTATTATTATTTTTTTATTTTTTGAAAGTTTGATTAAGATAAATGTCGCTGTTGATTATGTATATAACAGTTACTTACTGAATATGCTCCACAAAGGGAGGGGATCGAAGGAACATCAAACCAAAAGTTAATCATGATTATGGACAAGAACATTATTAACCTGGTGTTTTACTCTGCAGCTTATCAAGTGCCAACGTTTTTTAGTGGACACCACTACTCATGCAACTTCGATCATGATATGTGTAATTTCACTTATGATTATAGAGCAAACTTCGAATGGTGCAGGTGAGATATATGCCGCTTATACATATATATATAATGTGGCAGAAAGCATATACGTCGTGTGGTCATTATATGTGCATTGCACACACCTATATATCTATTCACGCATTAATGAGGATAAAGTGATAACTTGATTGGTATATATCTAGCTTAGACTTCTTGTTCGCGACTTTATTTGTTTTATGGCCAAGAGGTTTTGATGTTGCATACTTCCCTTTTTTCTGGAATTTTCGTTGCAGTTTCTCTGCTATTGTTGAAAACTAGTGCCACTTCCTTTTTCATGACAGTCTCTTCGATATTTGGAGGTTTTTTACCTTTGAATTCTTTTTAAATACAGGAGTAAGGTGCATTGATCTAATACTACTATCAGATGACTGACGAACATGAGCATATAGGATGGACCAGCCACCCTTTATTGTCTGTTGTAAATCATATATTCACATTAATGTTTTCATCTGCTGCTTCAAAATAGCTGATCATATTATTTTCATGCATACTGAAAAAACAAAACAAAACAAAAACACACACACAAATGTATATATATATATATATATATATATATATATATATATATATATATATATATATATATATATATATATATGTGTGTGTGTGTGTGTGTGTGTATACAAAAAACTGTTGGTAAATGTCTAAGTCTTTTTTTTTCGGCAGCTAACAAGCCACATATATAAAGTTTTTAGTGACTTCTCCTCATTTGTATGTTAAAACCGTGCTTTATTTTTTTCCGCTGCATCATCACGTAGCCAATTGCTTTCAAGTCATGTGTTGTGACACTTTTGAAAACAATCAAACATAATTTTGAATGATTTCTATTGAATCAAAAACTGGATTTTCTTCACAATTTCCATGCGCTATGCATCGATGTAACTTTCTTGTTTTTGCTCAGAGCCCAACCTATTGTTTAGAATTATCACAGACAGCTGTGAAATAAAAGTGTAATATATTCAACGAGTTAAAGGGAAGAATAGGCAGCAAGCTTATTATCAGGGAGAAAGTGAAAACTGCCTATCATTTGCCATTTACTGATACAATGAGATGAGGAAAGAAGAGGAACTTACACATACAGATTTATAAGAAAGTTGGAGAGCATTTTAGGTGGTCCTTATCAATTTTCCACCAATCCTTAAAAAGTTCTCTTGTTTGAAGTAGAGAAATATTATGTACTACATTTCTCACATACCATGTTAAAACAATAAAAAAAAAATTACTGTATGAGGTGAATACTGCAGTACGTCACATTCACTTATCAATTCACCAATATATGTTTGGGATCGGTTGGTCATCGATCTAACAACCTTCAGCAATGACGACATACGTTAAATCCACAAATATAAACCATTAATTTTCTTGATAAAATATATAATCTCCAAATTTCGCAGGTTTCTTTCTCTCTCTCTCTCTCTCTCTCTTGGAGGCTGGTTAATCTGAGTAATACTTGATTTGTTATCGTGTACATCAATCGAAAAAAGAAAACTGTACTCTGAGATTAGTGATGGCAAGTTTTCTTCCCTATAAGGGTAGAAGTGATTGAAATGGTCAACCACGGCTTTGTGACCACATGGTCACCTGATGCTATGATTGGCATCTGAAAGGACATATATTATTTCTTAGCCTACACCAAAATGAGGAAACAATAAGCAAGTTTATCCCAGGATGATCAGTTTCATTGACCTTGAAATCTGCTGTCAAACTTTAAAACGGATATCATGAAGCTTTCTGTCAGCCAGGGTCCTAGGTCATTCAAAACCTGTTTTGTGTGTTTCTGGATTAAACTTGGCTAAAGAAAATATGCAATACTGTTTTCATTCCAATATTACCACACGCCCCAGAAGAAGCCCACCCTCTTCTTTTTAAACTTGAAGGCTTTATTTCAAATTCAGTATTTTTCAATGTTTTTTTTTTTTTTCAAAATTAACTGCTTCTGATGCAGGAAGAGGGTTCATAGTTGTCATTTCATTTTGCATGGATTTTATAAGTTTAATCGCTTGAGGTGTTGTTAATTAAGACATAGCATTATCACAAGGCTCTGCGAAAAGCATATCTGCTCCAGGACATCGTGGCATTAGCACACAGTGCTACTATGATTGAAGATGATGTAACGTATCCGCCTTTTTTCTCGCTTAACTGTTTTTCCCGGCTCGAGTAAAGCGGGCAAAGAAGATTTGGTCTCCTGACCAATCAAAATATGCTTTGCAGAAGGTGCCACACCTTCCCGCACACTAGCTTATGAAAAGCAAATTTCAACACAAAGTTCATTCGATTAGTCTGTAAAAAAGCAAACAAAATTACAATGACAGTTCAGTTAAGGTTTCCCACTTGTTTCCCTCATTTAGGATTATAAAAAACTCCAAAGATTTAAAATATTTGAACGGAAAAAGCAGAGATTTTTTTTTTTTTCTTTTTCTTTTTTTTTTTTTTTTTAACTGTTTTTCATTTATGGTGTTCATTTGACAAAATTTGAACATTTTTTTTATCAAACTGGTCATTAGGTAAAGCTTTTTTTTAATAGTCTCATTAGGTGTTCCGATGCATGATGTCATCTGGGCTACCCTCCCTATATAATACACAATCTTGAAGGTGCACAAGGCTGAGCTACAAAACATTAACAGGCATGTCATAATGACTTGTGTATCCCGTTCATCACCCTCTTTGATCTTATCAGTGAGGAATATTAGTTGAGCCCTGTTTCAGTAATTGTAAACAGGACCATAGGATCTGTTAGGTTGTCTGCATTTGACTTTCCTGATCATTCCTCATTAAATGAGAAAAATGTCTCAGTTTATCAAATTTGATTATATCTATACACACTAGTTTATCCATAGTAACAGTGGAATATGTATATTTGGTCAGGTTTCCTTGTTTTTGTCAGAGTTTCAGTCAGCTGCCCTTCCAATAACCGCAATAGTTAGCCCAGGTGACATCACAACACTTCATTTACATATCTAAGAAAACCTGATATCTGCATATCCAGTTAGGAGAACAGTTTGTATTTTCTGATATGGGTCCACATTTTTTATATAAAAGAACTCAAAAATTGTAAAGCATCTCCACAGTACCTCTCTAAAGCCTCAAATTTTCCAGGATTTAATGGAACGTGATATGATATGTTTTGTGACTGGAGAAGGGTTGGGTATCGGGACTCGAACCAGCAACCTTTGGCACCAATTACCTAGACAAAAATGGGAAACACACATACCAACTGTACCAAATCCCCATTCCTTCAATGAAATGGTTTAATGGGGGCAGGTATGCGTTATTGCCCTAATTGACATGGCCCAGTTCATTGTATGTATTACGGTACAAATATATTACTGTATTTGGAGTTGTCCCAGATTGGGAACTGTACATATGTCAGTCCACCAGCACAATACAGTGACTGAGTCAGCCATGGATCATAGATATATTTTCCTTTGTCAGAAAGACACAGAACACATGATACATTTGCTCCTGTTTCTATCCCAACACCATGCAAGAATGTATGTTTATGAGCAGTATTCCATTGATTTGTTTCCGTTATATTTCTGAATTATTCAAGATAATCACCAGATCCAAACTTACCAGTAGCTTCATTCAAATGTAAAACAAGGTTTGTCTATTTTTACTGGAAAAAATGTAAAAATTTGGCTTGAGTAGTTGGACCTCTCCTTGCATCTCTAGAAAAAGAAACGCTTCTTCCTTCACCCTAAGGTCCTGTGCTGGTCAATTGACTAGGTCTATTTTCTCGTCTCCTAAAGGCAGAAGTTATAGCAGAAGGAGATACAGTATGTTCAATGGATATGATGTGGCACAGGGTATGAGATATGGATTGAAGAAGAGATATTTCACACTTTTCCGGATGCCTGGAACCTCATCCCAATGATGGTATAAAGGTAGAAGGCCCTGAAACATGCTGAGTAGTTACCCACTGAAGACCCTTTAATTTATTTGGGCTAATACAGCCTATGTCAAATTTTACAGAGGAACGTGTGCAAAATCGACAATAGTACTTCTATATGTAAATAGGTCAGACAGGGACAGGTTAGCGTATGGAGAGTAAAGAGTTCGGACTGTGAAAAAGGGAATGGCCACTAGGAAGTGGTTCTGGGCAGAAAGACACAAATACAAATATGCCCCTCCAGAGTGCTAGTGGTTAAAATCCGGACCGGTTACTCCATGAAGAGGTATGTCTGCTTGTCTAGTTGTTCCAGCCCTCTCGTCCCCGACCTTTCTATTCTACAAAACAATGCCAGGTGGGTGCAAAAACTGGCACAGTCCACCCAGTGCATCTGGATTTGTTATTCTAAGGCCCATGAATATAGTAAGTGAAAAGGAAAGGGCAATCAACCATCATAACATACAAGTTCTGAACACTCAATTAACAAAATTTAATACATAACTGAAGTTTATTCATTATTCCTTCTTCAATGAAAAAAGGCTACTGAGACCCTGTAAGTATTTTGCAGTACACCCTGCCTTCCGACGCTTATAATCGTATTTTGCACATTTCATGTTCAACATAAAACCACAATTAACATAATTTCAGACGAAATGCAAAAGAAACCTACGAAGTTATTTTACTTGCATTATTCATCATTGAAGCATTTCCCTACTTTCTACAAAACTTTTAGAGAAGACACACATACTTTCTGAGCAAATATGCTACTGAAGCAGGAATTTGAACTAATATTCAGGGGAATATTCACCCAAGGTACTGGCAAAGCATTTTCATATGCTCAATAACCCCTTTTGTTTTACTTGGCTGTTACATACCTGTGAAACACAAGCACATCAATCATTCATAAAAAGAAATGACAAAATAATGGAATTCAAGTTGTTACCAGGTATATGTTTGTCAAACTGAAGGGCCAAGTATGATCCAGCTGTGGCCTCAGATAGCAAGGACATAAAGGTAGGGCATACTCTGCCAGCAACCCAATTACGCTGTCATATTTAACCCAGCGCTAACTATTGAAAACATCCAGCGTCTTCGACAAAATGCAGCAGCCAATGGCATTCTGGAGAGAGCATGAATTGCTGATGTCTACATCATGATACTAAATACAACTTAGAAGAATGTACCTCGGGCTTTAACTACTCACCTTATTTTGACAAAAATGTTCTTGGCCTTGTTCAGACATGACAACAACTTGGCAAAAACTGTACCACAACAAATGTAAAAGCCTATTCTGTGGCTTTCTGTTAAAGTGTTAACAGCTTCTACAGCAGAATGTATCTAGGGTTTGTCCTGGGGATTTCATCGTTGCAGACGGCACAATGACAGCTCAAGAGCAGAAATACTTGCCAGAAAGGGGAGTAAACTGATAATCAGGGGAAAGTGAAATACCACTACCTACCTTAACTAATGAAATAAACTAGGCAAAATTAATAACCCTCCGCTTAAATAATTTAATGGTGTATCCATACTTTTTTAGGTAATTTAAAGATACACACATGTATGTGTAGCATAATCCTTTGATTACATTATGTGTAAAGATGAGCAGAGTTTGAGCCCATGCTTTACTGCACATGGGCTGAATGTGACACAAAGTCAAAAAGTGCACTTCGCAGAAAGGATCATGAGTGGTATTTCCTGTCCCTGTTAGGACCCTCCTGACCATTGATTTTTCTCACCACACCCTTGTAATGTGGCCAGAAACTGTGCCCATCATGGGTAAACAATCATGGGTTTTTTTCTGTCAGTTATGGATTCGCCATCACTGGTCAAACTGTGAACATCACCATGCTAAGGCTATCCAAAATGGACAGGGCAAGAGCCATAGGTCGCATTGAAGCCGGTGAAAGTTGCAGAGCTGTCGCACGGGCAATGGGTGTGAACCACAAATCCATCAATGAGTTGTGGAGTAAATACCGAAACACAAATGCTGTTGCAGATTTACCACGCCCGGGAAGGCCAAAGCTGACCACCAGGCAACAAGACCATTTCATCGTCAATGCAGCACTGAGGAGTAGGAGCCGCACAGGTCCTGATATTCAGAGCCAGCTGGAGAGAGCCAATCCTCACCAAAGACGCATGTCCACCCAGACTGTTCATAACAGACTGCATGCTGCTGGTTTAAGGTCCCGGAGCATGGTAAAAAAGCCGCTTCTTACCCCACGTCACAAGGTTGCTCTGTTGCAGTGGACAAGAGAACATGTCCGTACAACACATGCAGGATGGAGCAATGTGCTCTTCACTGATGAGTGTCACTTTTCCCTCCACAGAAGTGATGGACGTGTTCCTGCATGGAGGCGGCAAGGGGAGAGACACACTGCTTGTTGTGTTCAGCCCACAGTTGCATACAGAGGGGGCAGCATCATGATCTGGGCGGGCATCTCTGCTAATGGCAAGACAGACCTCGTCATCATGGAAGGAACAATGACAAGCAGATGGTACATAACGGATGTCCTGGAACCCCATGTTATTCCATATGCGGTTTGCCATTGGAGACAACTTCATGCTGATGCACGACAATGCCTGGCCACATGTTTCAGCTGTGGTTCCTGATTACCTGGATAGTGAGAGCGTTGAGGTGATGGAATGGCCAGCGTGCTCACCTGACCTCAACCCGATTGAGCACCTCTGGAGCCATATGAAAAGAAATGTGTACCAAAAGATGGGTCCTAACTCACACTTTGCAGATCTACGGTGTTATCTTCTGGATGAGTGGGACAGTATACCTCAGGCACTTGTGAGGAAGCTCGTCTACAGCATGCGAAAACGCTGCCAACAGTGCATTGACAACCATGGTGGCTACATATCCTATTGAATAGACATTTAAAGGTGCTATATGTCACACAGTGATAATTCAATTTCTGGTCTATTGAACTCAGAAAATGCCTTAACTTTAAGTACAGTCTGTGAGAACTTTTGATGCAACCAAGCACCATCTCTGATAACGTCTGATGGGACTCCGCACTCAGTTCATATGCACGTTTGTGTGCTCTACAGGTACTCTTGCGAACTTGTGATTCAGACTTTGTCTGCTTATTGACACTGCGCAATGAAACGTTACTTCATTTGATCAGAATTTCCTCCACAGATCTAATCTTAAGTGTATACAGAATAAAAGAAACATTGAATATATTCAAAATATGTGTGTGTGTGTTTTATATAAGAATTGCTTTTAGTGGAGGGTTATTAATTTTGCCTAGTTAATATGAAAAGAAAAACTTAATCTTTTTAGTAGTATCAGAAAACATGTTTATTGGTACCTATAGGCTTTCTCCTAGTGTGAAACATGCATTATTGCCAATTCGTCCAGGTAAAAATAAAAGAATTCATAGATTTACCCGTGTCGGTTGGCCTGTACACAAAGTTGAATTTTGCTGTTTTGTTCATATTTTATGACAGACATATTGGGGAAACAGTCACTGCCGATACTGGGCCAAGGGGTGACCATACCACTGGAACAGGTATGACAACTAGATTTGAACCATTTTTTTTTTTTGGCGAATCTTGGAAATGAGCAAGCTTTTGATATTTATTTACCTCCCACGTTTTGCATCCACTCTGTGTGTACCAACGTTCCTCATTCTCTTCATAAGTTTCAGTTTTCCTGTCCACCCTTCCTACCATCATTTTCTTTCGTTTTTTTTTTTTTTTTTTTTTTTTTTTTTTTTTTTTTCTTTTTTGCTTAAAATAATTTGCACTCTATTACATTTTATTTGCTGAAAATCTTATAGAGATCATAACATATAGATGATATCATTACATGATAGCTGTCAGCTACCATTTGGTTACGGGCAGACCGCAACAAAATTTTAACCACATGATTTTCAGTTACAGGGAGGAAACTCGCTGTACCTCATACTTCATCCAAGCTGTGAGAATATTGTACAATGAAAATATTTGGAATATACATATTTCCCTATAGAAAACAGTGAGATATAGGACCCATTGTAAATTATCAGTAATTGGCCCTCTAGTATTTGTTGTTAACTCTAAATTGTGTTTTGATGGTCCATCTGTGTGTTCGAAACAAAGTTCAGTACATTGGGAGAGATGTCTTTACAGGCAGTAATTATATGACAGTACATACCTCTCTTAAAATAACAGGACTAAAATGAATACAATGAAAAAAATTACCAATATGCTATATTGAAAGAAGTGTTAGATATATATTTTGGCACAGGAACTTCCAACATTAAGAAACTAAGAGTCAAATTCAGTAGCTATATCATTGTATTAGTAGTTCATTTTTGTCACTTTATAGTTTGTAAGTTTTTTTCTTCTCTTTTCTTCTGTCTTTTTTGCTGTCCTTTCCCTTTGTTCCTTGTTTACCTTGCCGCGAGATTTACTACAAACTTAAGAATTTGTATGCAACCAATGCGGTATGAAAATACCTTTATGCATTTTTTTTTTCAAGAAGTTACTTAGATTAGGGCCCCTGTAAGCATTCAATCTCGAATGTCCACAAAACTATATCACGGGAAGAACCTATTGAAACAACTGACATACCATAGTACATCTTGTGATTCAATCTCAAATGTCTAAAAATCTGTAGTACAGAAGAGTGCGTTGTAACAACCGACGTTGCAAAGTTGCATTCCGTGATTGTTAGGAAGAAGTCATAACGAATAAATAAAACCAATTTGTGAGTAGCGAAAATCTTAGAATTTCAAAGTTGTCCATTTTGAAAATAACCAATTTATACATAATTGCAGTTGTTTCCTCCATGCTAAAGTATTTGAATATGTAGTGAAAGCCAGCAAAACCTCCAAAAGTTATGACAATTTAACATTGAAGAGCAAAATTGTAACATATATTATAGTATAAAGTCTTGTACTTGTATATTATTTACCATGTTGAGTTCACACAATATCAAATTAAAGTCCTAAAATTTAAAACTGTTACAAAACTTAAAATCTTCAGTAATTTCCATACTAAAATTGGTAGTGGTAACCTTGCAATGTCTGGCACCATATAACTTCTACTGATCTTTAAAAAATATGGCAACAAAGGCCTACCTTTTCAATAACCGAGATTAGAAACATTTGAAACGATATGGTATTAAGTACTGGTTACTCACCTCGTGCTGCAAGCAAACCGTATGCTTTTATTGCCTCTTGCTCTTATCATTATCTTGCAGAATGTGGAGATTACAAAGCGCATTTTACTGCCCTGTTGATCTCATAGATGAAGGCCAATTCCATGCCGTATAGTTTGTTGCAGGTAGCAAAACTTAAAATCTATAATTAAATGATTAAAAACTAACTTAGAAACTTACTAACTAACTAACTAACTAACTAACTAACTAACTAACTAACTAACTAACGAACGAACGAACGAACTAACTAACTAACTAACTAACTAACTAACTAACTAACTAACTAACTAACTAACTAACTAACTAGCTGGCTAACTAACAAACTAACTAACCAACTTTCTAACTAACTAGCTAACTAACTTACTAACTAACTAAATAACTAACCAACTAACGAACGAACGAATAAACGATCAATCTAACGATCGAGGATAGAACGAACTAACTAACCAACTAACCAACGAACTAACTATCTATCTAACTAACTAACAAACTAACTAGCTAACTAACTAACTAACTAACTAACTAGCTAACTAACTAGCTAACTAACTAGCTAACTAACTAACTAGCTAAGTAAATAACTAAAAAATAGATAGATAGATAGATAGATAGATAGATAGATAGATAGATAGATAGATAGATAGATAGATAGATAGGTAGATAGATAGATAGATAGATAGATAGATAGATAGATAGATAGATAGATAGATAGATAGATAGATAGATAGATAAAGCTGGGTGTACCATGATGTTCGGATAACTGTGTTGCTAACCAAACTCCCTTCAGAACTGCCTGTCATTACTTCCCTTTTCCTGTCATTGGTGGTCGGACAAAGGGGGCGTGGCATTTCACTGTTTTAGCATTCCTTGGTTTGCATGTGTGTATTGTTGATGTAATAATGTATTTCACTAGTACTGCCTTGTAGCCATCACGACGTTATTAAACCTGTCAACATCATAACTTAAAATATGATTAACATTACCATTAGTATGTTAAGTATTGTCTCTTATGTTTGTGATGATGATAACCAGTCTAACTACTGTCAGACCCATAACTGGAATAAATACTTTATTTTCTTTTGCTCTATTGTTTCTCCCCGTCACCTGTGTTGCTATTCGAAGTATTATTGTTATAGCCATTGTAATTATAGTTTGCATTGGCTTTTGCAGGTTTCTATGTGTACATTGAGTCATCAAGTCCACGCACCGTGGGTGAACTTGCGCGAATGATATCTCCAGCATTTAATATGATAGGAGAAATTTATATTCGTTTTTTTTTTTGTGCATATGCATGGACCTCACCTTGGGAGACTACGGGTTCTTTCAAAGACAGGCAACAGAGAAATGGAACTGATCAGCATTACTGAAGACGAGGGAGACCGTTGGCTTGCTGTTGATATGAAAACAACATTTACTGAAACAAGTGTTGTAAGCATGCATGTCACCTGCATCCAGAGTGATTGCATCTATTTGCATTAAATCGATTTCAATCTATTCTTGGAAGAGTATACAAATCTTAACAAATCAAGAGTAAGGGGTCAGTAAATGCACCCACGAAAGTTGTTCTTAACACTTCACTGAACGTCCACTTATCAATATGTTATTCACAAGTGGTACTGTAAAAACAGTGAAGCAGTAGTGCTCATTCGTAATTTCGAAATAAACACCCTTATCAAAAATGTTGAAACAGAAAAAAAGAATAAAAGAAAAAAAAATATATATATAAATCCTGATAATACGAAATAAGCTATAATACTTTTATTGGTTCCAGCTAATATTTGAAGGATATGTTGGACCGGGGCCGAAAGGTGACATAGCAATTGATGACATCAGTGTTTCAGGTAATTCGATATTCTATATAACATCAAACAAACAAACAATATATTTTCCAGTTATTTGAGCAAGAGACTGTAATACAGTAATGATATATTATGCCTATGAAGGTAATGAAGAAGTAGCGGGATCATACAAAGACCATGCCAAAGCAATATTGCGTTGGCCACATTCATGCATGCTGTTGACTTATGGGGTGTTGTAATAAAATATTTGAACTAAAATGTAATGTGTGTCAGAAACGGGTAAACTTTTCTCAAATTAACATGTTCCACTTTGAATTGGGTAATAATAGTCATCGTTGTGACATTTGTATCTATAATTTTTTAAATATATAAAGACAATTGTACATATTTTTGTTTTACAAAATTTGTTTCAGCTAATGACAATGTCTTTTTTTTGCTTCGCACTTCAATGTAACCATTACTTGTTATATTCTTTGTAGACTTTCAATTGAGGCCATTGACACACGTGAAGTGTTCCCAACCAGACAGAACACAAGGTCCTCACAACATTACCTGCCTGGTAATTTGGTGGGCAGATGCAGGTTGTCTGGAGGCGGGTCAGAGAAGTCCTTCTCATGTGGATAATATGGACTTATGGGACTCCTTAAATGTCGGCGAAGTAAAACATCAAATGAAGAAGTACCGGAAAAAGGCAGATGAAAACGATGTCATGTACAAAGTGATGTGCTTTGGACGCAACTATTTTGGTATTTTTTTTCTGTTGCATTCTTGTTTCCATGTACCTGTATATTGCAAATAAAGATAGGGACAAAACTTCATTGGTGGTCACAGGGAAGCTCTATAGTGCAACACGAGGGGGTCCGTTTCACAGCCTTTAAAGACTTAGACACCGATGACAATATTGTGATCAGTAGCAGTAAATAGACCCAAGTGATTTACTTCATCACATCAAAGCTATTCGACATTATTCTGTGTGGTAATATAATGTCATTTTCTACACTGACAATGCATTACAGCTCAAAATATGTTTTATTGTAAAGTATGTGCTTAAATGTATATGTAATATCACAAGTAATAAAGTCAAATTACCTTGTAGATGAGTGTGATGAACGTGAGACAAACAAAATATATGCGCAATTCCTTGGTCCGTTCCACATAAATTGTTTGCGCCGTTGGTGGCGAGATGTAGGGTGCCATGGATCTGGTCTGGGAAGTCCTTTGAACAATCCACATTTAGTTGATGCGTGGAACCAGTGGAGGTGGACCGCAGTCAAACAAAATATGACGAACTTCAAGAATCTTGCAGATGGGGGTGATCTAAATAAATATAATATGTACAAGCTACTTTGTTATGGATATAATCAAACACGTAAGTGGATGTCTTGAACCTGACAGGGTTGTGCTTGGGATGAGGCTAACGTGCGTTTGGTAAAAAAAAACCCTGCAGGTTCTTTCCATTTTACCATTGCGTTCTTAAGATTTATTTGGTTTTCCTTCCTCCATAACTGCTCATTAATTTAAATGTTTAGTACGTTCAAAGCGTGCAGCCATATGGTATGTTCAACATACTGGATCTGTTTTATGTGTTTGTATATGACATCCGATCTGTTGCATTCCACCTTAACCATCCAGGTGCTCGTAAACACCATCAGTGTACCTACTATCAGCAGGAAGTATGAAGTTAAATATGTACATATTTGGTCAAACTGACTAGCGCATCCCTTTGTAGAGTACACGGTGGAATAATGTTTTCTTGGTGCCTCTTTAACTCTGTATTTAATATTGTACAGCTGTTAGTATGTATTATTTTACTTTCAGCCCGGGAGGAGTCCTTTACTTTCCAAGGTAGCAAATACATTATTGTTGACCGAGGATCGTCTGGCATTAGCTGGATTGCTGCTGAGGAGCACTGCCAAAGAAGAAAGGGACATTTAGCATGCTTTGAAAGTGAGCAGGAATATAAGTTTGTGCAAAATAAAACCGGAACTTTATCATTCATAGGTAAGAACATTATGGTCAGGCCTTTAGACAGTTACATACAGCAAATTTACACAAATATTTAGTCAAAGGTCTTATTTGGTTACATGACAAATATTCGTAAAACCCTACACAGCATAGCCAAGGACAAAACTGGTTAACTTTTATTATAAATTTTCCAGAATTATGTATCAACGTTTGAGGTGCCTTAAGCGCTATCCAACATGTTTACCATGTGCTTTAAAAAGGCTTCGTGTGATTGTGAAAATGGTATATTTATCCTAAAAGCAAACAAAAAAGGTATTGACAGAGACAAAGACAGCCCAGAGTTTAAAAATTGTGCCGCCATGGCTAATTGATATTCCTGCGTTTTGCAGGTACTACATCTTTCTTGCTGTAGATTCTGGTTTTTTTTTTTTTTTTTTTTTTTTTTGGTTTTTTTTTTTTTTTTTTTTGATATTGGTGTTTTTCTGGAAATCTAAATTGTTTCATCAAAGGGCCAAAGGAAATACACTCAAGTGATTTTTATTAACTTACAAACCTAAGGAATACAATATTATATTCAAAAGTTCTCAGATAACCTTTGTTATATGACTTTGATCACAAAAATTTCTCTGTTTGTTGTATAGAATGTTTCACAATCGAACTGATAGTATAGGTCCTTGGTACATTCTGTCTAGTTTATACTTGTGCTGGGCTGAATGATTCTGGTAAAAAACCAAAAAACAAACAAACAAACAAACAACAACAACCCCATAAAATCAACAAAAACAAAAAGAAAAACTAAACAAAACAAAAACAAAAAACAAACAAAAAAAAACCAAACAAACAAACAAAACAAAACAAAACAAAAAAAAAAAAAAAAGCAAAAAAAGAGAAAAAGGAGGCTGTGTGGACAGCCCATGCTCAGCAGACCTAGGGATTAATTGCACTTTTGGCTCTGTCAACTTGGGATAGGATCAAGGTCACCTATGTACTGAGTAAGTCCGACCTTTATTGAAGAACATTAAAATTTGCAACATCAAGGTCCCAGTTCAAGTAGCTCTCAAGTTATAGTATAAGGTAAAATTTGTGTGTGTTGCACTGTAAAGCCAGAAATGAGGTCACTTTCACTCATGTAGTATTTGAGCGTGACGTTTATAGAGAAACATTACCATGTGCAACATTAAGATCCTAAATCAAAAAAAGATTTTAAGTTATCAAGTGAACAGTTTATTTCATGTCACTTGTCCTGTCACCTTTAGCAAGAGATCTAGGTCCAAAAATCACTGACCACTTTCACAAAATACGTAGACACCTATGAAAGGTACATCCATACCAAATTTGATGCAAATCTAACGAAAATCATTTCAGTTGTAACCATTGCAAGAAATCCCTGTATTTAAGTTTCATATTAAAACGTGTTTAATCATTTTACAAAACTATTTAAAAAATTCAAAATTACCTGGAGCGTGACCATTTGCACAAAACTGGTATACACCCACCAACGGTACAATGCCACTAAGTTTGAAGTCAATCTGCCTCACATTTTCTTCAGACAAGTCATAAATGTTAATTAGCATTAGATTGCCCAGTAATCCATAGAAAAGTTGCATTTATCAATAAGTAACCGAATACAAAAATCGTGAAAAATTAGGAATCCACTACCGTGACACAAATTGAGCATATTTTTTACCCTTCCACAAGAAACATATCCACCAAGTTTCGGCTTAATCTGAGTGAAGGTTCTTGAGATGAAGTCGAAAATAGCACCCCTCCTCACCCCCCCCCCCCGAGAAATTATTAATCATAAAAAAAATGCAGCGCCATCTGGTTAACATATAAGAACAAAGAATTTATAGGGGTATTCCTGTCTAAATTCAAAGGAATTGGCCAAGCGGTTTCGGACGATATTTTTGTTTTAAATTAAAATTTAAAAAAAAAAAAAAAAAATCATGACCATTTGGAGAAATTGGGTTGAGACTCACACAAGATACATTGCCAGCTAGTTTGAAGTTATCCTGAATGACGGTTTCCTAGAAAAAGTCGAAAATGTGAATTAGGATTAGAATGCCCATTGACTCAGATGGTAATTAGTAGGACACGTACATTTACAATTAAGTACCTGATTTAAAAAAAAAATGTTCAACATCAAGACCCAAAGCAGTTCCACCTAGTGAACAACTTTTTTGACCCCTACATAAGGAACATATCGATCAAGTTTCAGCTCAATCTGAGGGATGGTTCTGGAGAAAAAGTTGATAATAGCAAAAACACAGAAAAATTATAAAAAATAGGAGAAATAAAAAGGTAAAATCATAAAAGATCCAAAAATCACTGGAGCGTGACCATTCCCAGCAACAGATTTACCGAGGGTATATTGCCACCAAGTGTGAAGTAAATCTGTCTGACGGATTTTTGCGAAATAAAAATTGTGAATTGTCGACAGAAGGAGGATGGACGACAGACAACGGATGATGGACTGACGACGAGCAATGGAGGAAGGACCATCCTATAAGCTCAGCCACGCTAAAGAAAAAAACAAACAAACATAAAGAAAAAAAAACATGCCTGCTTTCGACAAACTGCTTTCAGGAAGTGTATTAGCGTTGTTTGTTTTTTTGTCAGGGAAGGTTATCTGGAACTCTATGCAAGGTTTAGAAATTATCATTGCACAATACGAGGATGTAAAGCAGTACATTATAATTGGAGGATTGCACAATTACCTCGTATAACCTTTTACCTGGCTATTCATACACCGAAAATGTTTAAACCAATTCAAAATATAGTATTTTACAAATATGTATTACCTTGTGGAATATCTTGCTGAAATAAAAATACCACTATATAGATGGTCCGGTAGATAACGATTAAAATTACTGTCTGCCAAAATGATTCAAATAAGGAGCTTAAGCAATTTTGCAGATATTATAGTCACATGTGTTTAATGAAGAATAACCTGAGGCACTCATCTGTGTGCGCAATGCCTGTGGACTAATGTGACACTGTGAAACATCACTGATGAAGGGGCAGTTGACCCCCAACCAATTGCGCACTAGTATTGGGCATTTTCATTTTGCAAAATAATGAGAATAGGAAGACAGTTAACCTTCCATATCTATATCAATCGGTATGTATGAGTTCAAATATTAATAGCATAACAGAAGATAGGTCGATGCGTTTTTTATAAGTTAGACTCATGCCTGCCGCAACAAATACATCTTAAAGAAAAAAAAACTGATTTTGCAATTAGGAGTTGGTAAAAATCGCAAAGGTAGACTGATCGAAGACCATTCTGTAGTAGCCTGCAGGAGGAAAGATGCAGATTGTATGTTATGTAATAATAAGGTAACGTATCGCTGTCTTATCAAAATATACAGGATGGAAGCGAGAAGACAACAGGATTGAGTGTAGTAATTTATAAGCAGTGTCAATCCGTATACTTTAATCCCATCAACGGGGACCAGACAATGTAGGTCCAGGCCATACCTCATATATACAGGTGCAATTATTGGTGGCATTGATGTTATACATGTTGTCGTAAGGAAGGGCAGAAACAAAAAAGATAATATGCTCTATGAGTTCACAGATTGGTCAAATATGACAGCAAACAAAACAAAAAATGTGACCATTAGTGCAGTATCTGCAGTGCAAAATATCTGTTTACTTTCACGTACAGCTATTTAATACCTGTTGCATGCCAGCCCAAACCGTCTCAAACACCATGCTGTCAAATCATATCTGTATCAATGATCTAAAATCCAAGTTGTTGTCAATAAAATATAATAATATTTGATTACGCCCTCCATTGCCAGCCTGTCATGAGCTACCATGCTTAATACCATATGACACTCACTCAATGAGAGCCATGTGTTTAATTTTCTATGTATTATTATCATATAACAATGTTAAAAACAAATTCAGATTTTCAGTCCAGCTGATATGTCAGTCAGCTGCACAAATTGGGTGGGTAATGATCCACCATCTATCGTCCATCTGTCCATTCACATTTCACATTTTCGATTTCCTCAAACCATAAGTCATATTCTGTTTAACAGCGATTGGGACGTACCTTAGGATGATCTCTAGCAAGTTTGTTCAAATGGGCACGCTCCAGTTATTTTTGATTTTTACTTATTTTTCTGTTACTCTTATTTTACGTAAAGCTTCCAAAATTGTCTCTGAATCCGCCAAACGAATCATTTTGCAATTGCATGGAGGCCTTTTGCGGCACCATCATCAGATAGCGCTGTGATTGTGCTGCGGTTTTTTTTATATTTTGTTTGAATCTGTGCGTTAAATCTACTTTCAGTTTCTTCACCAAAATGTAACTCAGTTTGCTATGAAAAGCTCAGAAATATAGCCTTGAGAAAGGGTGAAGAAAATTGTTCTCCAAGTGTTGATCCCTCCTTGAAAATTGAAATCGGGCATTTGTCGGTTAATGCATACAGTCCTATTGATTCATATGCAAGTCAATGAGGATTGCAACACAATTCACACTTTCGACTTTTTCTCAGACCATCACCAAGATTCACCATGCTTGAAACTGATAGGGAATGTACCTTGGGTGTGTTTTTACCACATTTGTTCACATGGTAACATTCCAGTGAGTTTTTTTTTTATTTTTTTTATGAATTGTTTTGTAGGCAAAACCTGTAAAAAATCTCTTTCTCTAAAACTGCTAAGCCAATTTATTTGAAGTTGCAGAGAGACACTTTCTAGATGCCCCCAAACGTAAATCTATATCACCAGTGGCGCTGTGATTTTTCACTATCTTTAGCAATGTATGTGTATTTAATAATCTATTTCCCTCTTCTCTCAAACCGCCATTCAGATTGTTCTGCAGCTTGATGCAAATGTGGCTTGTGGGATGGGTAAGCTGATGTGACGGAAAGGTGGTGATACTCAAGACCCATGGATTTTTAATTCATTTTCAATTTGGTTAGCTGTTGGTTATTGCAAGCATTTCTATTATTGCCTAACTCAAATCGGGATTGCAATGGAAAGTCAATTTTTTTTACTTGTCCTCCCAAACCGTCGACCAGAGTCAATCCACATTATCCATATGAGTAGACCTTGGGTGAGTCGTTACAAAATTTGTTCAAAATACATTCCATAAGTGTTAGTTCATTTGGTGATTTTCTCTTTCTTCGTGTTTTTGGTAAACAGCACAATGGTTACGTTCCAAAGGTTTAACAATGTTATTTTTCAGTTGATTTATAGGCCATAATCGGTTGCTTTCCGGTATAGTAGGTCCAGTCTCATTTCCAAACAAGGTGGGGCATCTTTCCTCATTTCATCACAGGTCAGCAGAGCATAGGCCCATCATAGCCCTATTGTTTAATTATCAATTGTAAGAAGCCTTTGATCCAGGCAAAGGTAATCATAAATTAAAGATACATGACAAGCACTCAAATCTTCTGCGATACAACTGTCCGTTGCCAGCAACAAAACATATATTCTGGAACCACGATAAAAGCAAGTAATGCATGGAGGAAACTAACACGATTTTGACATTCTGAGCACTATGTTAAAGGTTCTCTTGTAGGCTTGAATGACCAAGCAGTCGAAGGAGTATTTCGTTGGTCCTGGGGAAAACCATTGACATTTTCAGGTTGGGCCAGTCACCAACGAGTTATATTGGACAGGGAAAGGTCATATCACTGGTCAGGGAAAGAGTTTACTGATTGTGTGGCCATGACACAAGAAGGCTGGCATCAGATACTCTGCATGGAAAAATATAAAGCTCTCTATGTTTGTGAGCTTCCTTTTAAACATGGTAGGGATACGATATTTTTTTTAACACCAAAATTACATAATGTTATGCTCTGTGCTATTTGTAGATAGCAGCAGCTAATGCAAAATGGGAAAAGTTTTGATGCTAGCTTTTGAAGTAAATTTTAGTTAACATGTATATGAGTTTTAATTTTGGGAAGTGTACTTATTACGTGGTTATTTATTAGATTTTATTCAAGAAAATGGAACCTTAATAGAAATGGAGGATTAATCTATGTGGTGATTGTTCCGGGGAGCAGTTCATAGGTCCACCTCATCCTGCCATTGCCCAGCATGTACTGACGGAGTGATGCACTCCACTATACGTGCATTAGTGTCCACCATGCCCTAATGAAACAATGCACTATAGACAGAGTTTATGCTTGAAAGTGGCAGCTGAAAAATGTTTATTGTTAAAACTAAATTTTCCTCATGTTTCTTCTCTGTTCTCTCTTCTGTCTAAAAACATTACTCAGGCCGCAAGCGCCATTGTCTCATTGCCACCCTAGCAAAGTGTTGATGTTTGTGGACGGAATACTGATAGATTATAAAATGTACCCGTAATAGGCAATCTGATTTCTTTTAAGAACAATGCATACGTGCAAGATCTACCAGGTTATCCCGCAGATAATTGAGATTGATTTTGAGGTTTACCTGTTTATTGGTCACTGTGATTCACTTATTTCATATTAAGCCTTTTCTTACTGCAAAATGTTTCCGGTTACTGAGTGCAGTGCAGACTAAAATTACAATCCTGCCTTAGTTGGCAGATCCTTTTTCAGGTGTGACGTGGCTTTTACTGAAGGTATCCATGTCAGTTGAGTACAGAAACAGTCCTGATACCCTAATCAAAGTAACACAGACCCATGTTTTCCAATAGCTGTGGTCGTTTCTATTCTTAACGATGTATTGTATGTTCTTCTCTACCTCTGTCCCTTAGATGATTCTTAAACTTAGTTGAAGTGTAGCTCGTGGGAGGGTAGGTCGTTTCAAAATATGAATGCAACAAATACTGATTTTTTTTTCACATTGTATACTTAGCAATGAAGAAAAAAGTATGTTTTATGTGTTATAGTCAATTTCCATACATACAATGGCAGTATTTTGTAAGCCACAGATTCTCCCCTATTACTGTATATATTGCACAAGCTGTTGCTTCAATGTTAGAAAAGGTAAAAAGTTTATGACTATTCTCTCAATAATGATATTTCCATCCATGAGAGCTCAGTTTTCAGTGCCACTGGGTTAAAGTCACATACCTATAACAGCAGCTGTGTTTTCACATGTTTGTTGTATTGCATCTGTAAACTGTATGAAAATGTTCTTACAATCCGGGTCATCCAAATAAACAACGGGTTAAAGTATCTTGTACTTGTATCTCAGCTTTCCGCCATTTCACCTGATAATGTGGGTGGTGATCTGTCGTCCATTCGCCCATATACAATTACATTTTTCACTTCACAAAAAAGTGTTGGTGATATCCACTTTCCGTTTGGCACAAAAATTCATTATCCAGTGATCTATCAATTATGTTTTTAATGGGTTTCTTGGTTTGTGTTTCGACCAAACCATAAAAGATCCAAAACCGCTTGGCCGATTGCTTTGAAACGTCACAGAGACACTTCTGAAGACCCCCTAAACCTTAATTTGTTCAACATATGACAATGAGATTTCTTCTATCTCGACGCATTTTTCTATGTTTCTTTTAGTTTCGATTTCTTCGCCAATGAACCGCATCATGTTCGTCTCAAAGTGGGCGAAAATGTAGGTCGTGGGAGGGTTAAATCAGCTCAATTTTGGAAACTGTCTTTTAATGCATGCATTCCTACTGTTACCATGTCCATGGGATTGCAATGGACGTTCGTATTTTCGATTTTCTAGCAAAAATATTTGAATAGTTTGACTTCAAATGTGGGGAGATGTATCTTAGTAGGGTCACTATCAGTTTTGTTGAAAGTGTCATGCACCAATTGTTTTGAAATTTTAAATGACTCATCTGTTTAATTTTTCCGTTAAAGCTATTATGATCGTCTTCTCCAAAGTTACCCATGACCCCTGATATTTTAAAGAATATTTGCATTCTCACCACTGGGCTGTCACAGTTCTCTTGTGTTCCGTTCTGTTAGTAAGCTCGAAACGTCACAGCTGCAGGTGGCCTTTCCATTGCATTTATTCTGTTAAGAGAGGTCAGACTCTCATAACACCACAGATATGGTGTTGTTGGTGTGTGTGTGTGTGGGCGGGGGTGATAGGAGGGAGCCACTGCCGACAGCTTTTAGTTCAGACCTTCCCTTATATATATATATATATATATATATATATATATATATATATATATATATATATATATATATATATATATATATATATATATATATATATATATATATATATATATATATATATATGGCTTTTGGGTTAGTTTTTCTCAGATACTTTTTTTTAATACACAATCGCCAAAATATTTTCTTCAGCGATGGAAGATTCTATGATGGTGCCATTTTGGGAGACCATCTTTCAGAAACATGATTTTGTCTAATGCTCGAAACTTCACTCGAGCCTCTTATTCCACATCCTTATGAATGGTATTTTACGGAAGTCACGTGACTCCTTTAGTCCCAAAAAGGGGTCCTTGGAAAACAAGATTGACCACCTCCATTACCACACAAACCACATCTTTTGAAGTTGGGGTGGGAGAGTAGGCAATTTTATTGCGCAAGATTAAAATTGGCATTAACTGGGTAAAATTTGCTTTAAGTCTATGAGAAAACATACAAGCAGTAATGGAGGATGGAAGTGAAGATGGAAAGAGAGTGTTGCTATGAAGAGGAGCATGAAGCAAAGGAGAAGAAAGAATTTCACAATTTGCACAGAATAAATACAAACCAATCTTTACGATTAATAAAATTAGTTTTACGTGTATTGAAAATAAGATTATTTGCATGTGACTCACAGTTTATTCTATCTACTACAATACTCGAATCATGGATAATTACAAAACCCGAACAATGATGCGGATATAAGTTACACAATATTTAAGACCGTATTTATGTGTTTGCTGATTTTAACTCAATATTAATGTCTTGATCTAATTCTATTCATTTATGGCATCAGTAACTTGCGTTTAAATGCCATTTGTCAATACATTCAGTCATTTGAAGTTCATAGTACACTCATTTGATTATACAGTGAAAGAAAAATTCAAGGTTGTTATTATTTGTTCTTCATATTTTTTCATATTCATGTAATTGTCAGACATAAGCGGTGACCCTATAGGTGTCTAAAATTGACTGCTTTTTGTATTATAATACCATAGTATCTACATTGAGCACTAATATATCATTGTCATATTTATTTTTCATATTCGATTTTGGTTTTATTGATATATGCTTCCAGAATGTTTGTTTACTAAACAAGGATTTCATTATAACGGTGTTATGAATCATACTGCAAGCGGGAAAGCGTGTCAAAGATGGGACAGTAGCCATCCTCAGAGGCATGTGTTTACCGGGAGGTCATTTCCTAATGACAATTTCAATCTTAAGGAAGTGTCTAACTACTGTCGTAATCCAGACAAGGCTGACAATCCATGGTGCTTTACTACAGAGAGAAGGGTCCGTTTGGGTTTCTGTAATATACCTCAGTGTGACACAGGTGAATCAATGTTTAAACTAGTCATATTTCAGCCGGAAAAAGAACACCTAGAATAAAATTAGTCCTTCAATATCAAATTATGTTTAGGACAATAGCGTCCGTCAGGCAACCTAGAGTTTAATCAGGCAACAAAGACAGTCAGTGGAGTGAGACAGAGGTACATAAGAATAAATCATTATTATGTACCCCCGTTTCACTCCACTGACTGTCTGTGTTAGTCTACAAAACGATACATGGACACCTCTGAAATTAGGCATTTTGTATTACTGGGTGTGGGGACGGGGTGTTGGCTTTACTGGTTGAGCCAACCCTCGAATAGAGCATTTGTGTCGACTAGTCGATTGCTTGCGTATAACCAATGTATGTTGTGCAAATCAAGAGCTCCCTTTGATTAATCATTTGTATCGCTCATTTTGTAGGTTCAGGGTGATGTGTGTTGGATTTCACTTATAACAAATAATTCCTCGTTTTATGTATATATGTATCCTTTATGAGTGTTAGTGTTTTTCTTTATTCTAAAGCTCCTGTCAAGAAATAGTTTTCGTATTCACAGTGGGATATGGGAGACTCCTGAAACTACGTTCTCATTCTTCTTTTTACTTGCCTTTACAGCAGGGAGGGACCTTTGAAAAAAGAATGTAGTCTTTCAAGATTGCTCGACCTGTTGATCTAAAACGTGTAAAAACATGGACCTGCGAGAATAAACATGACCAACATATTTAAACCTCTTCTCAAATGTGGTTCTTTCCATCTTTTGCCATAGCTTAATTTATCTTTGTTTTTTTACCTGCTACAGCAGAGACACGTTTTAGAGATATATATCCAAATGGGGTCCTTGGGGAAGTAATAGAGGTATATGTTAAAGCTATCACTTCTGCTTTCCGTATCACACTGTGCCACATTAAATTTCTGGGAAAAAGACTGATTCATCCGCATATAGGAGTGTTGGGTGGATATGTTTTGTATGTACTCATGGCCTTGCTTTTACTTAAAGACCATCGTTAATTGTCTACCTGAACAGAATATTTCATATAAATGTTATGGAATAAATTCAAATCACCTTTCTCGTGTGTTTTGTGGTTGGGACTCAATGACTCTGCTCAAGGAAAGCATGACCCCCGAGTTGCGAACTGGCTCGTGTTTTCCTGCCTAGAATCATTTCGTCCCAACCAGAAACACCGTTCGGGACAGTTTGTATAATTATCTTTGAAAAAGAGTTCTTATAATTTGGCCAAGCATTTGCGCTTCATTTCTTTAAACCGAATATTTACCCACACTCCTGTCTATCTATCTGCCCATCACATGAACCGTTTATTTACAAAATTTATGATAAATATGTGCCTCGGTAGTTTAAAGGCTGGGCTAACTTGTGGGTCCTTATATATATATATATATATATATATATATATATATATATATATATATATATATATATATATATATATATATATATATTGTTACAACTAGGTCGAATATAACATTTGTGCGTATCTATTTTTGGACAATGCCACACACACTCACACACACAGACATATATATATATATATATATATATATATATATGCATAAAGAGCATGTTGTAAGTCACAGTGTCTTTGCTGAATGGAGATCGTCGTGATATGCAGCATGGCCCGCCTCGTTTACGAGTTTTATCCAACATTTGGGATCAAATTTATCAAGTAGCTATGATTTAGGACCTGTGAAGTTATGTGTAGGTAAAGGTAGTTCTGGAGGTTAGAGCTTAGAATAGTTATTAAAGACACTACTCCCGTTAGTAGCGTTTTAACTTTCCCGCAAGGACGCAAACACAGTGAACGTTTTTGCTGTTTCATTGAATGCTTGTGTACCTACGCTTAAAAGAGTTATATATTAGTGATTTAAAAAAGGCTAGGAAGTGTGACGCCAGGGTCAAAAATTAATTTGCTTGAAAAATATTGCTTCCGGTGTCACTTTGGCCCCAGAATATTGTACTATATGTAAATACTAAGAAGAAGACATTGAAGAAAGCCCAAGTTTTTAATTTTTCAATATTACTTAAGGAAATGTCACAAAGAACAAAATTACCATTTTTTTTATGAGCTCTTCTTTAGTCAAAGTTGTATATCAAACTCACTTTTTCTTTTTTTCGCATAAACCAATCATGTATGAATGGATGCTAGTCTTAAATTATGGGTCTACCAAAATTGCTATTTTTAGAAAGAAAATGTTTTACTTTTTCATATAGAGAACCTTTAAGCCTTAAGAATTCAAAATAAACAACTTAACTGTGCTGAAATCACTTTATACATCTCAGCTGATCATAATGCAGGTGCTGTCAATATAGTGTGTCAATACATCAGAAACTAGCAACACGCTAGGTCCTTGAATAAATGCACCACTATGTTACACTCCTGACATTAGCACAGGATTTCAAGTAAAGCACAGCGTCTCAAAATAAACAACATAACTGAACCATGTGTAGTGAATATCTGCTTAGACATTGTAGCTGGTTATTATGCAGAATCAGAATCAGAATATGTTTATTTGACATAAGGAATACACTGTGAAACAGAACAAATATAAAACATATAGTGCAAATAACTGTGGTTAACAAAATAAAACGTAAATCCGACAAGATTGAGTCAGGATGACCCCAGCTAAGGATTAAGAAACCCGCTATCGCTGGGGCCACCTAGGGAGATAAAAAGAATTTAGATTACAGCATTTGTCACGAGGTAAACATAATTACTAACATTACTAGCCACAAAATTTACCTATTACATACATAACAATTTGTTCTGGTACATTCATTATTGTAATTATTGATATAATAACACTTTGCATAATGTGAGAAACCATAATACGAATGTGTGTGAATTTTGTCCTTAATACATGGGGGAGTGTTTTGCAATAAGAGAGGAATATAATACCTGATAGAAGTTTTTACTCTTGTTTTTCTTGGTACTGGAATTCTGGGATTTTTACTAAGGCGGGTAAAATGTGAATGAGTAGCAGAGGGCAGTTCAAACATATCAAGAAAAAAGCTAGGTACTTCATTTTTTGAATATTTGTAGTAAAATTTAAGCGCTTTAAAACGTAGAAGGTCCTGAAGTTTCAAAAGTTTGTGTCGCTGAAAAAGGGGATCAGTATGTGCATAATATCCAGCATTGAATACAAGACGGACAGCCTTCTTCTGTAATTTAGAAATGCAATCTTGAGTGTGACCCCAAGCAAGAATGCCGAAATTTAAATGTGACAGAAACAGATAATTGTACATAATTAATAATGTTTTTGTTGGGACATATTTGCGGATCCTTCTGAAAATTCCAATTACTTTTGAGAGTTTATTGCCAATTTTTTGCATATGTGCATTCCAGTTCAAGTTTTCTTGTAGGCATAAGCCCAGGAAATCAAACTGTTTAGTTTTTGAAATTTGAGTACCATCAATTTTCAAGTCTAGTGTAAAGTTTATCCTTTTTTGTGGGAAATGGAATAACATGTATTTTGTTTTGCTTATGTTTAATGAGAGTTTGTTCCCTGACAACCAGCCATAGACTTTATTTAGTTCATCATTTATAGATTCAGAAATGTCACCAAATACAGAGTCAAAAATACATATGGAATTTACCAAAGTCGTGTCATCGGCATATAAAATGGAATCAAATTTAGATGTGGCTATGTGCATATCATTTGTATAAATTATAAACAGCAGACGTCCGAGTATAGATCCATGTGGGACCCCTGTTGTGATGGGTAAAACATCAGAACGAGTTTCATCAAAGAGCACATATTGTTTTCTATTTTTAAGATAATCTTCGAACCAATTTAAAGCAGTACCTGTAATCCCATAATGTTTTAGTTTCCGCAAAAGAATCTGGTGATCTAAGGTATCGAATGCCTTTGACAGGTCTAGATATATGGCTAAAGGTAATTTGCCATTATCCAGGAAATTCATGATGCGATCTATAAATTCTAAGGTTGCCGTTTCTGTAGAATGCAGTTTCTTGAATCCGTGTTGACTCTTGTAAAAAAAGAGAATTTACGGTGAAATAGTCATTCAATTGTTTGTACACTACTTATTCCAAAATTTTAGACATGGCCGGTAATAAAGATATTGGGCGATAATTTTCAAAAAGAGTTTCATCATCCTATGTGTATAGTGGTACAACTTTAGCAATTTTAAGGCTATCAGGAAAAATGCCTGTAGATAAAGATTGATTTGTTATTAATGCAAGGGGTTCGGAAATAGAAGTGATTAGACCTTTCAACAATTTCATTGATAAGTTGTCACGTCCCGTACTGGACTTTGGTTAAAATTTATTGATGATACTTGAAATATTGGTAGAGTCCACTAACGAAAAAGAAAAGGTGCTGTCCACCGATGTAGTGAGGTATGAGCTGAAAGAGAGTCTATTTATTGAGGTGATGTTAGCTGCCAGCTTGGGTCCAATATCTGTGAAGAATTTATTAAATCTGTTTGATATTTCTTCTTTATTTGTTATCTTATTGTTTTCAATGAGAAAAAATGAGGTTACAACTCTTTTATTTTTGTTTGTATGCAGAATGGACTTAATAGTATCCCATGTCTTTTTTGTATTGTGTTTAAACCTTTCAAATTCTGCATGGTAATGGTCCCGTTTTAATTCATTTATATTTTGGTTAATATTTTATTAAATGTTTTAAGATTTTGCTTTAGTATATAGTACTGAGGATCATCCAAAGAGGTTCATTTTAGTGTTCTGTAAAGAGTGTCACGAAATTTTAAAGATCTCAGGATACCATTAGTAATCCAAGAAGAATTTTTATGTTTATATTTTTGGAACTTGACAGTTTTCGCCGGAAGATGCTTATTTTTTTTTTGTAATTTCAAGAACTTGTTCCACTCTGTTGTAATTTACATTAGGGTTGCACTGTAGGTTGGGACTTAATTTACTCATAATATCAGTATTTTTTATTTCATTATAAAAACATTGTAAAGAGTAGGGATCTTTATTTTCACTTTTTATGTACCGAGGGGGGCCTTTGATTTTAAGTTTCAAGTTAATACAAGTAAACACAGGAAAATGGTCTGACATATCAGACAATATTATTCCAGATGAGCACTTCTTTTTGGAAATAGAAAGTTTACAATATATTTGATGTATCAGAGTTGCTGTTCTCTCGGTTAGCCTGGTAGGCAAGGTGATTTTGGGATAGAAACCGTTGCATAACATGACATCGAGATATTCAGTGTATTTTTGTCTTGTGTTCATTTTCAACAGATCTAGATTGAAATCTCCTACAATCACCCTTTCAGAACACTCCCTTGAAAGAGCTTCAATAATTGGGCTCAGATCGTTCATAAACAAATCAATATCATTATTACGGTCTCTGGGAGGCCTGTAACTATTACATAGAGTTAATCCTTTATAATTTTCATGTAAAGATATATCAATAAACTGACCTTCCCTAATATGGTTTGGTATGTAAAGGCTTCTATGTACAAACGTTAATTTCTTATGTAAATATATTAGTAAACCACCATGGGTGCTACAGGTAGCTGCCAAAGGTAACATAACATAATTCTCTAGAGAATAGAGTGATATAGTAGACACATCATCTATCCAGGTTTCTTGAAGACAAATAGCATCAAATTCGAAATCATTTTTAGCCAGATCATTAATTAAAATATGTAATTTGTCAAATTTTGCGTTTAGGCTCTGAATGTTCAAATCTAGTACAGAAAAAAGTTTGCTTCAGTGGTTTTAGATAGTTAGCCAGATGCTCCGTGTCCACATATGGGGAGTTCGAGGCTATAGAGATAGCATTATCCAAGGTATCTGCGTCATTTAATAAATCATTTAAACAGTTCCTTGATGCCCCACCAAAATTTTTCAACATATCCTTGTCTATAATATTAGATGCCATACTCACAATAGAGAGTTTGTTGCATGCAGAGCATCCACATGCACATACAGATTGTACAAAATGGTCTTATCCGTATAAATTATATATATGTATGATAACAGACGAGACAAGTAAAAATATGGTAAATTCTCAATGAATCCAATAACATGTATGATAAATGTGCATACAATATAAAAGCCAAAGCAGCACCAAGGTGCACGAGATCAGCAAGATTTGGTTTGCCACCGTCACGTGTGTGCAGCGTATACAATGTAGACCATGTTTGTAAATAATGTTTCTTGTATGGTAAGGAGTAAGTGAATACTAATTGCACAAATTGTTCAGCAACTAAAAATTGAATTGTAGCAACACATGTGTAAGCAATAAGCATTTCACCTCTGTATACAATAAAGAACAATACAATAATGTCTGTCACAGGTAAGTAGTAGACTGACCATGAGACTAGAATAATTGAAATTGTTTTGGTGTATGCAAGCGTGTGGCATAATATCATGACAGTACCATAATATATATTTTTTTCTTGTCTATATGTTAGTTTGTTTTGCGCGTCGGGTAGGTAGAAGCTGAGCAAAACTTCTGAGTTCTGAAATATTGGGGATTGGATATCAATAGAAAAAACAAAAAATAGAGTGGAAAAAACACACGTGAAACTCATGTCCATATAGGCTGGCGGCAAATGCTTCAAAAGTGACCTAAAAATATGTGCAACCCCAACCAAAGGTATAACAAAACCCAACCTATATCAAAATGTGCGTACATGTCTCCTCTTTACAGAAAAATATGTTGTGGAGTCCAAAAAGCGTTTTTTGGTATGTTTACACGCCCGTTTCTATGGCAACCTCTGTTTTTTTTTTTGGAAAATGACTACTTTTCACTAATTTTTTAATATCTGCCCTAATTTTGTAGATAAGCGCTCCAAATTTCATAAGGAGGTAGCACTAACCTTACTCTTTCAACAGGCATGAAGCTTTTTAAAAATTATTTGAATAACATCATTATTATTATAATTGTATGCAAAATTTTGTCATCTATTTGGCAATATAAATACCTCTATTTGTTGATGTTGTTTGCTGCAGTTGCCAAATTACCAAAAATGGGGGTAAATGTTAAATGATGAAGGTAATATACTTCCAGGGATATACTGATACCAAATTTACTGGAGTATATGAAGTGGACACCATTACATGTATGCAAATTAGGCTTCAGATGTTGGGGTTTTTGAAGCCATTCTGGAGATGTATATCACACATTATGTGCTGTACCAATGCAAAAAGTTACATTTCCTTGAAAAGTGCTTCAAATCACATAGAACATATAATCCCAATCGTCTTATCAACATTTTTTGTTCACAGCTTTACTGAAATTTTATGGTTCCGCCACGGGGGGGGGGGGGGGGGCATTATGTTTATGGGTTGTCTGGTCTGGCTAGCTTGTGCAAAAGTGCTTTCTCCTGAAAGCATTGTTGGAATTTGAGCAAATTTAGCATATGTATTACCGAAAAAAAAAATGAAGTGAAGACAATTTAGAAACCCTATCATTAAATGTATGCAAATGAGGTCATCTTCAAATTAGGATTTTATAATTTATGCGTTGTGTTGTAGAGGCACCAGAAAGCACAAATCTGGGCACATTTCTGTGATTGTCTCATTATCAGCGTTATTGAGAATGACCGTGCATATTGTCAAAATGCGTTGCATGATTGATAATATACAGATGGTGAACTGGATTATTTTCTAAAATGAAGCTTGGACCTGGTAAGAACACCCACGTTTTAATGTATTTGCAGGCTAGATAATTTTGTACCTTGAACCTAAAATAATGAACCTGGAACCGCCATTCAAGAAGCCACCCCCAGCCAAGCTAAATCACAATACCAGTTTTATGTAGCAAAGCTCTCAACACAGGAAAAGGGAATGATTTCAAAACTACTTTGGAAAAGCTACGATATATGATTGCTTCCACCACAGACCGATCAGTTGCTCAACTACCGCCCACTGAGGATGCATTTGAGCAACATGTGAAAAGGGCACAATACCAATGTGCCATCTGGTGCCACAATGGCATTGATCAATTACATACAGCTCTTAAAGCACTATCATTTCGAGACATAACAAAAATTAATGAATATTTGGGTCTTACTGATTCAGAACACACATTTCCGCAGTTTTTGTGAAATTGTGTACGCTTACACAACAACTATTCGAAAACCAGATTCCGATAAGAAAAAAATTAGATCAAATGTTTTGCAGCATTCCTTTCAAACACAAAATTATTGATTCACTAAACATTCAGTCCCTTTTCAAATAGAAATTTGTTCGTAACATGATTCCCAAGGATTGCAAAATAAAAGACCCCCACCCTTCCCATCATTTCCTATAGATATGGCAACAATATTGGACAAAGTATCATGAATTACAAGCAATTTCTGGCTTCAATTACTCTTGAAGATATCGCAGCGAATCAAAATTGTGATGCTATGTCTAACAGTAAATATTCACATTTTGTTGATGCATACCACAAACATGTATTTACAGGTAATTCAGATATCGTACAAAATTCAAGTTTAACAGAAATTATGAAAAAAAGGTACAAACTTTCGGATATGCCCAAGTTGAACATTGACAGTATTTTTTTCAGGATACATGTGATGCATTTGATTCCTACTGTATGAGATGGGCAAAGAAAGAAAAATAGAATTTCAGAAATTTAAAGGACGGTTATCAAACTTGACAAAACTCTCTAGAAAAAGGAATTTATTGTTACAAATCCCACATTAAGAATTTCAATACGGTTAATCTAAAACAACCTGAAGTTTCAAAAGCAGTCAAAGAACTGCAAGAAAGTTTTGTAGTCACTAACATAGATAAGGCAGGGAACAATCTTGGGATCATCTGCAAAAAATATTATCTTGATGTTTTGAAAAAAGAACTTGGTATAAACAATATTTCAGACATAAGAGGAAATGATGTATATAAATTACACAAACAATCCATTGATAATTTGATAGATACATATAGAGATGAGACGAAAAGGAATTTTAATACCAAAATATTCTAAAGCTAGATTCATAGCCGGTGCTGCACAATGTACTACAAAACAATTATCAAAAGAAGGAACATTGTGTTTGACTGCAATTAGGAATCATTTTCGTAAATACTGTAATGCAATTTCTGGAAACAGTGAATTAAATTGTTTTTGGAGTATTAGCAATTCTTCCGAGTTAGTATCTAAAATCAAAGATGTAAAAGCAAAAAATATCAAATGTTTGGTTTTTCTTCACTGCCCACAAATCTACCCATAGATGAAGTCAAAAGGTCACTTTCAGAATTAATAAGCAAAATGTTTAACAATAATGGTAAACCATATATTAATATTAGTTCATATACAAGGAAAGCATAACACAACAAATATTCAAAAAGTAACATTAAATCGTACACTGTTGAAACTTTGATAGATGCTGTAAAATTTCTTTTGGATAATACTTTTGTTCAATGCGGACCATTGTTTTTTCAACAAATAAAAGGCATTGCAATGGGTAGCAAACTGCTCCCCTTTGCTGGCAGATTTGTATTTAACCTGGCTTGAATTTAAGTATATGGATAAACTGATGAAAAAGGACTTTCAAATGGCTACAAAATTATCAAACAACGCAAGATATATTGATGACATTGCTTGTGTAAATGTATAAAATTTCAGCAAAATTGCCAAAGAAGTTTACCCACAAGATATCCCTTTGGAGGGTAACAATTCAGATGGTTTCAGAGATGTGTTTTTGGACTTGGATAATCAGGTCACAAATGACAGGGTTTGTATTAAAGTCTATCACAAAATAGATAAGTTTAACTTTGAAGTAGTTAATTATCCTTTCCCAGGCAGTATTATTTCGGATACTATTGGATATAATACGTTCTTTTCACAGACTTTGAGATTTGGTCGTATTTGTTCTAAATTTCAGGACTTTGCATCTCGAACCAAATTTTTATTTACAATAAACTTGAGTCAGGAAGATTCAAAGATGTACTTTTGATCAAATATTTCTACAAATTTTGCTGTAAATATCCGGAGATGGTTAGAAAGTTTGGCCTATATAATTTTAGAGATTTTAGACTTGCCTTTTTCCGACTTAATTTTATCTTTTGACATCATTCTGTTTTAATGTTCACCTTTCAAACATTTAAGACTAGCTTGATTTCTCTTAGGTTAAACCCCCAGGGGCTATCGGTAGCGAGTAGCGGCCTACGTCAGTTAGAAGCTTGCCTAATTGTACTTGATATCTGGTTAATATTTTCATTGCATTCTCTTGACTGAAATACAAATGACTATCGGTAGCAAGCAGCGGCCTACCACAGTAACATGTTTGCTTAATTGTACTCAAAATCCTGTTAACAAAAATTGTTTTGATAACATGTTTATGGCATAAATGCCAATGACTTTTATTCTTTTCTGACATGCCTAAATGCACTTTTACTCAATGTTAAAAAATTACTCAAAAGTGACAGCATTTTTTCAAATATCACAAACCTGACACATTACGTTGATACATTGACTCAGGGTTGGCAATGAAATAGATCTTAATTGTTTGAGGAGTAGGTGTCATCATGGAGTTTGTTTTACATTTCTGGTGCAGGATGTACATTGTTGCAGTCATTGTTAGGATTTCCCTTGGTTTATACAGGTGGTCTACCTGCAACTGTTTATTTTACAATCACTGGGACTGAATATAATGCCTCAGCTTGTTTCCACTTCAGTTAAACATTGGCAGATGGTTTAACTAGAATAAGCTGTCCAGCTAGAAAGGGTACATATTGGTTCCGGGGTAAGTCAAATTGTTCTTAACTGAACCTGTACTACACAAATTTGGTAATTATAGTTTGTTTGCCAGGTATTCTTCTTTCATAATGAAGGTCTACATGTATATGCAAAACTTTACGTATTTAGCTAATTCATCATTTGCCACGTTCATATTTATTCATTATTATGTGGGTTGTCTTTGCTGGATATATAGCTTAGACAAGGAGCCGCTACTACGAGAGACATGTACGGGTAAAAGGCTCAGAAACATGTTGAGTAGTTACTCGCCGAAGACCCTTTAATTTATTTCGGCTAATACAGCCTATGTCAAAATTATACAGAGAAACGTGTGCAATTTGGACAATAGTACTTTTATATGTATATAGGTTAGACTGGGACAGGTTAGCTTATGGAGAGTAAAGAGTTCGGACTGCGGAATAGGGTAATGATTACTAGGAAGTGGTTTTGGACATAAAGACACTAATACAACAGTCACATTCCTAACCCTAAAGTGTGGGATCCCAATGGTAACGGCTGGGAAATGTCAAATGATGGCTACCTCAAGCCTTCGATGTATACCAATGAGCTAGCCCCACTGGAAGTCCGCAACCGGACTCATATGTATTACACCGATATTGAGTGTACTGTCCCAAGAAAGTACCATTGCCTCCAGACAGGACTTAAATGCACAGAATTATGTGCATGCCTTGCACATGAGTGTGCAAAGGACACTTTTGACACTGAAACAGACAGTGATGATGAGGAAGATGATGATTGAATCTTGGCGTAGAATCTCCAAACCGTGACCATCACTGATCAGCTTTCTATATTTAGTGTGTACATGTACTTATACTTTTTTCCTTTACTAAAAGGCATCTTGAATTATAGTTTGATGCCAGAGATACATTAGTTTTGTTGCAGGACTCCAAGGGATGGTTCACTATAAATTACGTGTAGGTGTGAATACATGGTACAAAGTACTATCTTACTTTATCAGTTGTATTGGCAATTGTTATCACGGTTCCCTAAGCGAAGATGACATATGATAGCCATATTAGCATATTAGGTAATATGCATAAGTTATACTCATATGAACATGATAAATAAAACTTGTACGAGTACTGTTCCTAATCATTTTGCCTTTTTTCAAATAAACGAAACTATATCTTAGTAAATATAGTATGTTTTCCGTCGCACAATACTTAATTTCGATGTAAATTTCATATTTTTGCATAAATTAACATATGATAATTAGGCACTTTGAGCAAACTCTGTATTTTTTTTACTATATTTGAGCAATTGAGCACATTTTGATGTTTATTTAGCCTTTCCACAAGCAGTGTCACCAAAGTTATTATTTTTAAGGACAAATTTTAGTTGTCTCAGAAATGTCATAGGTTGTCATGGAAGCGGGCAGAAATATATATGATAAAACGCTTTTCAGATTCCACAACCTATTTTTGCATGAAGAGGACATATATACCTATAAGAAAATATAGGTTGTAACTTGTTATACCACGGGTTGGTGTATGACCCCCGAAGGGCCCTCTATGCCGCAGGTCTAATAATGACAAGGGGAAAAATGAGGAAGTTCCCCGAGGAGAGTTAATGTTGTATGGAGAAGGACATTGATTGTGGTTAATAAAGCATTCACATTGAAAATAAAAGTAAACGACTGTCAGATTTATGCAAAAAATAGTGATTGGTAACTACAGTACACATTTTGATGTCAATGAACTTTCTCCATGCGAGTGCAGGGACGTATATACGTATCCGGTGAGCGTTATTGTACATGTTGACATATGCAAGTGCATATACACTGAAATTGACCTGTTCTTGATGGTGCGTCATTGAAGGGTTAGAGCAGTGTCAAGGTCAAGATCCAATAAGTCCTTGGTTATTTCTCTCTTTGTTGTGCGTGGATATACTGGGTTTTGACCTTGGATTTCCAATTGAACGAAAGGCCAGGTTTTGAGATATTTCACCCTTGATTTCTTTAACAGCTCTGCAGAGAGATCCCGTCTGTAACCCATTATTTCATTTTTCAGCTTTCTTGTAACTGGGGATATATCAGGGGACAGCGAAATTTTGTCAGGGTGATTCCGAAGATGCTTGGCACCTGACAACCACTCGTTTCTTTTGTCGAGATCAACAAAACTGATTATTATTCCCGCATTTTGTTGTCTGTTTAAGCGATGACAGGCAGTCATTTGAGTTGATTCGGCGTTGCGTACCTTTAAATGATCTCTGGCCAGATCGATACAACAGTTTCTGGTGTCATTTTGATTTTCATCAGCCGGGCCCTTCAAACCTTGTATAATGAGTGACCACTTTCTTTTGTGCACATCATTTTCAAGCATTTTCACTGTCAGGGCTGAGGTGAGATCCTGCATTTTATTTGACAGTTTGGGTAGGAGGTCTAATGACTGACTCAACATGATCACTACAGTGTTGGAGACTCTTTTCAAATGTTTTAAACTCAGCATTAAGAGTGTCTATCCGGGTCACGAAAGAGTCAACCTTTGTTGTAAGGTCAGCGATCTCTTCCCTGACTACTGTGCGGGTCTCATCCTTTACCAATGTGCGGATCTCATCCTTTACTACTGTGCGGATCTCTTCCCTAACTGCTGTGCGGATAGCTGCTAGGATACTGGGATCAAGTGACTTTGGTTCTGGATCTACAGAACCTTTTCGTGAACTGCGCTCACGCGACATGCTCTATCATTCAGATTCTATTGCCACAAGTAAACATTAAGTGACCTCTCCTGGTTACGCATCACATTTCAAACAGCTGACATGACCATTGTATTGCATACAAAAGTAATTGTTCTCTGTTCCATGTCAGTGCACGAGTGTTGAAAGAATAGCTCTATAAATGTCCCAGTTTTGCCTGTAGTGGATTGCAATTTCAGCGGAAAAATCGCGAAAAAAGCAAAAAGTTAACTTGTTTTTTAAATCGGATTAAACCAACAGTGCCTCTGTATATTTACAATTGTACTTGCCCAATTTCATCTTCCGATCTTCTAGAAAAAAGCTGGTTACAAGGTATTATCAGGACCTCGTAAGCATGCTGTTTGGCTTGTATGAATCACGTGATCAGGCATAACATGTGAAATATGCGTCTTGATACATGAGCAATTTGCTACACAATAGCTCCTTCACTCGACCA